>JAOSYY010000014.1:7897104-7908405 GCA_025727935.1 Hebomoia glaucippe | reverse complement strand
TTAAACCTTATCATAATACGAACATTTAATCTACGTAACAAAATTTTTGGCTTGTTTTGATATACGTATATTAACATTAAAAATCTGAGAGTTCAATGTGGAACTGAAGATTTAATGCATAAACAACCCCACAACAGAAATAGCAACAGTCGTAAAAACGAAACTTGGAGAAACTTAACAAGGAACTTTTATTAAAATAACAACATTAAGTCGTTAATTTGTTTGTAAAACTGAGCAGACGGTAAAAATTACTTATTCAACATGGTGAGACCGCGACGGAGCGAAGTCGACTTCTTGGTTGGCAAGAGTCGCGGGCTTTTCTATAATTCAGATGTACTCAGGCGAAGTACCAAGCGATTTCAACCGCTTTGATATGTGAAATCCAAAAACTTAGTACTGAATTTATATTTGTGTCTTCTAGAATGATATTAATGTTTCTTAACTTTTCACAAGGGATGGTATTCGTTGCGGTATATTTTATAAGCGCAGTGTTGTAAGAAATCCTTTGCTAAAATTGTAACTAGGGGTGGCGTAACAACTATTGAATTAAAATGTCATCTTATCTTTTATAACCTAAAGGTTTATTCTGACATGATGCTTTATAATGATCGAGATTCTAAGAAACTAACAGGTTTTCTGATAGACTGTGGCGACAAAGGGGCGTCCGGTGTCGCTGTGCCAGCAAATGAAATTAATGCATCTCTCAAGAGAAATAAAATGTTATTAGTTTCAGTCGATGAGTTCGTCCCGCAGAAGAATGAAAATGTAGTTTATTATCCTGTCATCGACGCGATTTATTTCCACTTGAACAATCATCTTTATAATGTTTGTGATATTTATTTACTCTTAGCTTTGTGGTTTACGAGATTCTTTTTTATGGAGACAGTATATTTACATCAATTTTAGGTAAATCTTGAATCCGATTACTCATCCTTTGTGATATGGACGTTTTATATTTACTACTATATACTTTTATATTGAAATGAAAATTAACGATATTTTCTCCTGTCATTATTTATATCAAGACTTATACGTCGTATATTCAGCAACTCTAATTAAGTACATAAAATTGAAATAAATTAAAAATGAACGTAGCAAAAGAAGTAGAAATGGAAATCGGCGAGCAAGCCTCTTGTGGCACATCGCTGTCTGTGGCTCTATAACGAGTGTCGTGGGGGCCATGTTGAAATTTCCCAAACTTTACAATTAATTTATTTAGTGTTTTTAAAAGTGAACTATAAAAATGAAAAATTATTTCGAAATGAAACCGATACGTTGTTACAAAGTTAGCCATTATCATATATTGCTATAACAATAGCATTATGTAAATAAAAGAATGAGTCTAAACTACGTACTATCTAAAAATTGGTATTTTTTCATTACAATCCGCAATAAATGAGATAATAAGGGTCAGCCTATTGGGGAATAGAAAGCTATATTGTGAAATACAAAGACCACAAAGGCTCATATTATGAACAATAATACGATATTGTAAGGAAACGATGTAAATTACGAGTAGAGGAGGGATGTACTATTACAGTGAGGCCCCGTGTTATTTTATCTAAATCCTATTTTGTGTCCCGCGCATAAATCGCATAAGTAGGCACACACTGCGTGAACAATTTCTTATTTTCTACGCGAACGTGCCAAGCACTGTAAATATGACTTCTGGCTTTTATTTAAGAATTATTATCATTCGAAATAGACAATGCCACTTATATATAATATTATTTAAAAATTTTAAACGTTTTACCATTGAAATGAAATCTATAAGAATTTTCGCATATACAGTTTGTCTCAATGTATTTGAAAGTACATAAACTTGAGCAAAACACGTCAAGAGAGACTTTTGTAAATGTGTTTCACATGTAGACTACACGACGGTACATTTGAAAATTGGACGATGGCCATTGCAGTAAAAGTGGAAATAAATCGAGTGGGACACATTTGCCAGTGAATGACCCAGATCAAAAAAGTTCGGATTACTTCGATTCGCCTTCTAAATCTCGATTTTAGAGAGACCTAAAAGACTCAATAGTACATCCGTTCTATTGATCGAACCTCCTATTGGACTGAAAATATTTTGTCCGTCCATTTTGTGTAAAAAATTTAATTGCCGTTTTCGGTACAGCGATACATTTCTATGTCTGTTACGTTTAGCTAAAACGATTGTATAATCCATGTTATGTGATCTGTCCGAATGAAATTGTTTATTCTAATTGTCGAACGCTGTACTTTTGGTTCTTTTTTTGATGCAAAACTTTAAGCGTAGAAAATTACCAGATATTTTAGTATCCGTAATAACTTTGTATGAAACTGGCAAGTATTTATATTGTTAGATGTATATATTTTAACATAATAAATATCTTCCAGTTTAAGAGGTGACCTTTATTAATAGAAACGAAGAATATAAATATAAAAATAATCTGTATGAAATAATATTAGACGTCGTGCTTATAAAACTAGAATATAGTGATGTTATAGATAATAAAGAAATACCGTGTAGTTTCAATAATTCTGCTAATCCATTAGGTTGTGTGATGTTCAAGTTTAATGTGGATCCAACCACCGAATGTCTCGTGAAAAGCGAGTAACATCACTTAAATTATTTCTTCTGGTGTTTTACGATAGCCGTATCTTTTTACACGCACATTATGCTTAGATATGTGCACATAATGTTTAGGTGTACTTTGAAATACGAAGAAGTGTCTATAAATCGAACTCGTGCGTTGTTTGCAAAGTTAACCGCTTGCGTAATTAAGGTAGTTTCGTAATTCGATCATAGAATAAAAATGACAGCTTCCTTCACTGAATTTATTGAAACCAGCAATCAATGATTAAAAAACCATTTGTTTAAAACTATATAATTGCATATTATAATTAAAAGGGTTCCATAATGGTTAAATAACCGTAAAAAAGAATAATATTCACGTTGCTGAGTCGGTTGATTTAATTTCATTTCGTTAGTGTTTCTCAACAAGGGTTGCTACGCCATCTTATCTAATGCTCAATTTTAAATGGTAAAAATTACTCCCTTTTTACTGATTCTTTAATGATTTTTGGATTTTACTTAAAACCAGACTAACTAAAACTATTTTACAGCTAAAATCGGCTCAAGATTTAAGCAAGTTTATTATATAACTTGCATCTGCCAGCGGCTTCGCTCGGGTTACATTATTCGACTTTTAGTAAGTATCCCTAATTTTTTCAAAATATAATATAGCTTTCCTCGATAAATGTACTAGCTGAAACTAAAATAAATTTTCAAGTCAGACCAGCGGTTCCTGAGATTAGCGCGTTCAAACAAAGGAACTTTTCAGCTTTAAAATATTAGCATAGATTATATATTGTAGCATACTTTAGAGTTTGCTACATTATACAAAATCAAGATTGTACTGTTAGGTTTACATACAATTTAGCTGTACAAATTAATACTTGAATTTATGAGCCGCGTTATGGTTATAGAGGTTTGATAAATAAATTATTTGAACAGATGCCAGCCCTAACCTCTCGCGTCTTATCTCATTGCCGCATCGCAATTATGTGAGGGAATACGGATCTCATGAGATCACGCTCCATCTATTTAGAATTAATTTATTTCACTTTAGCTATATTCATACTTTTAAAGTCATTTATTCTGTTAAAGTTTAAACCGTCAATTATTTAGTTCAGTCATTTAACTCGGATATGGTCGCAAAGTTGAAAATGTTTTTGGCTTCGAAAGTTTTAACATAAAAATTGCCATTTATGTAAATCGAAAGAAAAACAGAATAAAAACGCTTTCGGTAGACACTGGAGCCGGTTGACTAGTTCGCATCCGGCGCTAGGCTCCACAATAAAGTCTAGTCTGGATGCGCTTGGCTGACGTCACGTTCCATATTTTACACACTTAAAGCTGTTTGTCGTGTCATACCATTATACGCCATGTAAGACTGCAACTTATTGCCAGCTTCGAAGAATAACTTTAAATTGTTTTCGTGAGAAGGGCCTCTATGTTGTGCCACATTGGAATGCTTTTTCAGTGGAATAATAATATAATAAAGTTATCTATGTGTTAAGAATTTATGCGCTTTTCAGATATATTTTCGCGAATGGCTTTATGCGTTGTCTTAATGGGAGTCCATTAAATCGTACATATATTATTTCAACGATGAAATTATGACAGTAATGGCTTGTTTTGATGTATCTTTACAATATAGTTATACCGCTGTTAAATCACTTTAATTAACTATAAATCCGATGAATTCTCTGTCCGTATTTCCAATTCCAACACTATAATACATATAATCTAGATATTTTTATATGCCCATTTAGGAGCAAAATTTAGTAATATTTTCTGTGATTTTATAGCATTTGGTAAACATGTTTTGTATAAGACATATAGTGATTTAGTAAATCGTAATAACCGACAAAGGTTGACACAACAAAACAAATCCTTAACTTACTTTGGGGTAAAACTAATCGAACCTGAAATTAAGTTTGTTAATAAAGGAAGCAATAGTGCTATGTACCTACGTCTCTATTATTTAGAACAAGGACTGACAAATGTAATGAACTACTTGGAATGAAACTGAGGACCGTCACAATAGATAGTTGTGCAAAACTCTCATCAGTCGTCTATTGTGCATTTTATGTTAATCGGCGCGACGAGGACTTTTTATTAGAAATGGCTAAAATTCTTACTGAGTTTGCATTTAAATCAAGACGTGGTCGAATTAAATGTCTTTAATGGAATCATTCAACTTTAGCACATTAAAATGAACTTTACACTATGAATTTTCGAATACTCAAAATAAAAGCAAGGCCGACAGCAGAACGTCCTAAAAATGCCAAATAATGTAAATATAGATAAGGCCTTAAGGTTGGCAACGTGTCTTCTAGATCTAATGATCTTAGAGGTGTCCATGGGTGACAGGAATCGCTTAGTATAAGTAAACTTTATGATGATTTGCATTCCTATCGCATAAAAAAAAACAAAAAAAAAAAAACTGTCGTTACTTTTCCCTTTTGTAGAGTTTATTACTTCATTAGGTACAGAGAGTAAATATTCTTCAATATAATGAAATAAGTTTCTTCTAAGAGTTAATTATTATAATATATTAATATTATCTGAAAGCCAAACAGAAAAGTGTTTTATAACCTTAACAAATTGAGGCTTACCTTAAGAAGCTGCTTATTTCATACAAAATAAAATCAGCTAAGTTCAACTCGGTACTTAGTCAAAAAGGCCACCGTTCATTCAAAGGTTTTCGCTGGAAGGTGTCCAAGAAAAAGAAACTTACGTAGGAGCAGTTTGGCGCCTTTTATCACTTACATTCAGCAGCTTGTAAATACCGTTTGTTTATTGCGATTAACAACAAAAAAGCGAAGATTAATTTCGGTCGGAATTTGTTAACCCACAAAAATTGTCCTCAATATACGTATTTCTGTAGATGAATATAACATTATTAATTTGTATGTTTAAAGGAAGCACAGTTTAATTAGTAGGATTTCTAAAATTAACACGTAAATATGAAAAATAATGCAATAACATTCAACTTTAATGTTACTACAGCAGGTTGCCATTTTAACACCTTCGAAAATACTGACTCTTCTTTAGAATAATTAAAAATTCGGTTGTTAAAATTGTATGCAGCATCCGTATACAAAATGGATTCTTTTATTAATTTTTACTATTTAAAACGATGACCGAGTTTATGAAAAGTCTGAGCTGGAATGGTTCCAAAATACAATCAAAGCGATTTCGTAGTTTCGGCTTGCGAACCCCTTGTGTCTCTAGTTAACGAAGTTTTTCATGTATGTCAATGGTAATAGAGTTAAATTGTTCAATCGTTCCGTACAATCAAGTTCCAAGTTAGAATGCAATCTTGAGTTCTACATTTCATACGGGTATTCGTTTTAATTGATAATTTCATGAAGAAAGACTATTATGTGTGTTATTTATAATCTTTTAAAGGTTTACACCAGTATATTTCGTCAATAAAATTATTCATTTCAGTAAAATTGGCAGTGAGGCATTAAGGCATTATATTTTAAGTTAATCAGTGTGCTAGACACAGGTATAGTTATAGCGTTGTAGAATAAATTATTCAAAGTTTAAAAATTACGTGTACACGTTTGAAGGTACGTAATCAGATCTGCATTTACGAGGCAATGTAGATGAGAAAGTTTACTGGCACGATTTTATGTTATGAACACACAAACGTGTCGGAGTGCCTTATTTACGAATAATAAAAACAAGGAAAGCAATGAATCTCTGGCCACTTCATCTCGTCTCTTTAATATTTTACGTGACCCCTAAAATTTGGGTAACATCTCGTCTGACGGTCGAGCGCACTTTTCATTAAGTTCTGATTACCCAACGAGTGCTCTTCCAAGACATCATGTTAGGAAGATTCACGAGGTTTTCCGGGAAGTGCAAAAGTTTTATGATATTATGATTACGTCTTGTATGAGTCGAGTTGGGTGGCGGACGTGATGGCTTCCTTTGTTTATGTTTATGATTTACGACGCTCGCGAGTGAAGATGTTTCTTCGACTTCGTAATAGTCTCTTACTGACAATTAATAGACTTCACAATAAATGTTATGCCTACGAGTAAAGGGTTTTTAAAATAATATAAAGGTCTAAAAAGGGATTATTTAAAAATAGAATGAACAGCAATTTTAGTATTAAGCAACTGACATATTAATAATACACAGTTAAATATAGTTAACTAAAATTATTAGTATCCGACAAAATACTAACATAAAAATGTTCAGTTATTAATATGTACATCACCTGTCCACGTTCAGACAAAGACTACATTCATATTCACTCCACGAAAATAAGTAGATAAAAATGCAAACAGGTCCAATTGTGTCTCATACAAACAGAGGCTGGCGTGTAGCATTTTGGAGACGAACGAAAGCATTCTGGACGCAAATGTTTTCCCCGGTCATATGAATTTAGATCGGTCGCGTTATTAGAGGGAAGTAAAAGTATTGGGACATAGGTACGGCGAAGTATTGGTATAAAGGGTAAGGGTCGGAGCAACGATGCGGAATTGGGGATGGCATACGGCACTGGCTCCAAGACCGCACCTGTAATGACCCTTGCTATTTAGGAGGGTTATACAGATTGACATTTTAGGATTGACTCTATGCTTAGTCGTTGTATCATAATTTAAGATATTCCCTAACAGAAAACCAATTTTTATTCAATTCCGATTAAAAAACACTCGTCGTAAGTGGATAAGTAAAATTTATGTGTGTCATTTCGTGTATATTTAGCGAATACTACGTATATAAGCTCTTAATACTAATGGTATCCTAATAAAATTTACCACAACTTAAAACGGGATATATTTTCTTAGCGGGCGGTCTGTAAGTAACCTCAAAGGCGTCTTGATACGATTTCCGGTTCTCTAGTGAAGCGCTTCCTGCGCCATATAAATCCTTGTTAGAATACTCCTCTCTTGTTATTCGCCGTTATGTATTCGTTTTGTTTGATCGTTTAAAGCCATGTAATGTAAACCACGACATTTACGATATTTTTAACATCGGTGCAATCTATTTAAATTTCATGGATTTTTACGATCTCTAATTCGATTTTTAAAAAAACGTTTATAAGCCTATATGACACGTTATCATTTAGAAGTCAGGTTAACATCAGTCCAATAGTTTCGGAGAAGAGCGGGAACTTACAGACAGGCAACCATTATATAAATTCAGCTGTAATTTCCGTATTTACATGCACTTAGAAAAAGACGCTATTTTGATACTACCAATAGATAGTTTTATTTTATTTAGTAGTATAAGTTATTTGAAATACACTTATACGACTCTATGGAGCTTTTAAAAATAGCTGTAATGGAATTAATAAAGACGTACCGAAACTAAGTTATGTGTAGAATGAGAACTTGTTCAAAAATACTTATTAATGGCTAGTTATAAACGTAACAGAAGTCATGAAGGCGCCTAAAAAGGCCAAAATGAGCTTGACCTGGTCTAACATTTAATATTGGCACTGAGCCCGTGTACACAGTAACACAGAATAGTTGCGAAGGACAGCTTATTTCTGCAGCAAAGCCTCGGAATTTGTGAATAGATTCTTGTGATTATTTTATTATAGTCTCATTGAACGTTTAGATAGAATTTTTGCATCATCTTTTTTTCAAAGTTGGATTTATGAAACGTTGCCGTTTATTTCCTATTATAATAAAATATCCTTTTCAAATTGCGACTCCATATTTCCTCGGTTCTTTCGTAAACAATTTGTTAAAATTTATGTAGATTAGACAATATTCTGGAGACGGTTATGTGAAAAAAAATGTAGGTAATTTATTTATCGAAATAAATCTAAATTAAATCCGAGTAACTTCCATCGAAAGCTATATTCAGTAATTAAATTCAGTATATCGATAGGTTAATAAATAATACGAAATATTTTTGTAAATTAACTCGCTTTCAGGTGAAGTGGCAATGATAGGCGTAATAAATTGTATTAACCGACGAATTTATCTCGCACTCGAATATTTTGATATTGTTTGCAACACTGTAGCTGGTCCTAGCTTCCAATTTTAACACTAGTTTTTCATCAAATTTATTGCTGCACTTAGCCATGATTGTTAGTTCCGCCTCATGAAGCGCAAATAGTTCTACCGTACTGAAGTACATACAATATAAAGGTTTAGGCGAATGGTTTTCAAACTAGAAACTTTAATCGAAAATAAAAAAAAACATGTTTATTTGATAGGTACAAGCCTCTGTTAGTATTGAGTAATTTTCATTATTTAATCAAGACAGCGAAAATTTAAAATCAATTGCTTTTAGGTGTATAGAAGATAACATTTAAATATAGAATAGGATGTTACTATCTTAAAGTCTCTGTTTCTTGGCATTGCAGCTATTAAGCCAATGATTGGAATTGACCCATTTTTTTATTTGAAAGTTTAGTCTTGTTTTAGTTTTATCTGTAATTTATGAAGACTGATGATTTGTAGTCGGCGATTTTTTTAAATATTACGAGTTTTGCTTATTTAAAATACTGGTTATTAAGTTACTTTGATTACAATTTTCACAGTAAGAATAGCGGGTGTACTTTCTTCTATGACTACTAGATATTTTAGTTAAAGGCGTCTGAAATTATTTATTTCTTGTTCACTTGTTAGTTGTTGTAGAAAATTACATTTAATTTTGTTACAATAAAGTAAAAAATTATGAATCATAGTTTTCACTGTACTTAATATACTAGTAGCTTCTGAACATTATAACTAGTTTTGTATGTATAAAACTTGAGATTTTAATTATTAGATCACAGGTATTGTAAAATTGTAATCCATTTTGCTTATTTAACAAATGTTTACCACCGTGTGTTCAAATGTGATAAAATGATTTATCAGCAAATCAAAGTTAATGTTAAACTTTTTTAACCTATTACAATTATCAATTTATTGCAAGCCTAAAGTTAAAAAAAATAATAACAGAATTGTATGGCCTATAATATACTTTAAAGTAAATATGACTGACAAGACTTAATTAAATATTCATCACGCATGGAAACATATATTTATGTAAGCTTGGATATTTATAGTTACGTCTAACCTAAGGGATGGACGATCACATGTGGCGTTATTTCATCAGCGTAGCTTATTAAGAAGCCCGTTTATTTATTATGCTCTACAAAAACATATTACGTAAGTACAAATTGTAACGAAACTTGATTAAATTAAAACAAGGAAACAATCTCGAGAGTTTCAGGCAGCAATTCGTAAAATTCCAGAGAAGCTGTTCATAATTAAGCGTTCTTACCTCTCGGCATGCGGGGCGAGAGATTGAGCTCCATCAAATATGTAACAGGGTCTACCATGAAATCCTTTTTACGTCAGCCGCGGACACTTTTACGTGGGTCCGGAATATTCGCGGCTTAACGCTCTTATAAATTAGTGAAACTCTATTAGCAAGACGTTCGGTCAAACGAATTTGCCTTATCGCCTCTGCCGGCAGCAGAGCCTTGCGCCGCGCATACTAATGTGCCCTTCGTCTTTGTTGTAAATACTTCTTTGAGAAGCTTACGTTTAATGAGAATAAAATTGCACATTACGCTTTAAATGCTTGGTAGAACTCTTCATATATTCGTAGTATTATATGATTGATAATAAGTGAATAATTCTATTTACTATTATTGCTAATAATACATTTTTGTAGATATCGATCTATTTAATCTATATTTTTTTTACTCGTCAACCATAAATCTTGTTTAGTCGTAGTGCTATTACGTGGTAATACTGTTAGAATTTAATTATATATTATTCTTTTATAATTATAAAGTGAGTTAGTTCTACATACAATATCGTCTTACATTTTTCTTATCTTAAATAAGTTTCTCTCGAAGTCAAGTCTGCATGCAGCGTGATTAATCAACAATAACATTTAAAAATGTTATTAAACCCGAACTTAGCTAGTGAAATATCTTGTTAAATAATATGATTTTAATATGAGCCTCAAAGGACAGTCCTTTTTACAATATTTGTTTTTCATGTCCCGCACGTACCATAAAGTATAGTTTATAAGTAAACAGTGTGATATAAGGAAAGCAAGGTGTTTTATATCTTTGCTTACAAGATTAGTTTACAAGTTACAGCGGTGAATGTCGTAAAGTCAGAGCCTCGATCGTAAAACCTAGGTATTGAAATATGGCTCGTGTCATCTTGTCCAGAAACTATTGACGTTACTGTTTATAAAGCCTTTTCATACATAATTAATTTATATGAAAACATAAACAATACGTAAATACTTACATGTTACCTTTGATTTTTTAATAATATACATATTAAGAGATATCGTAAAGGACATCCTTTTAAATCCTAAAACAAAATTTTAATTTTGACAATTTGTTACTAAAGAACTCTCAAAGAACTAGTTACGTAATTGAGATAACTTTTGCCCGAGGCATCATTTTGAATTCTTAATATAATATTTTTTAATTTTTAACTTTAAAAGATCTAGAGCTCTTGATTAAAAATTTTATGTAGTAAGATTAAGTACCTAGTCGATTAAAGAAATTATATTTTGCAGTTTAAAAAGTAAGAAAATATTCGTTGTTATATTGCGAATATAACTGTTTTTTTTTGAGATTTCTTCTTTATTTATGAGGAAGTTTGGCATTGAAGTCTACGAAAATGACTTCACCGATTCCGATGAAACTTTTTGTTCGGGTCGTTGATTGATTATGATTCACGTTTTAACTCGTTTCTTGTTATCTGATTTCAGGACTTCGTATTTTCAGTATGGCAAAAGCGGAGCGGTAAATAACAGTATAA
>JAOSYY010000014.1:7880299-7890818 GCA_025727935.1 Hebomoia glaucippe | reverse complement strand
TATACCGTACGTCAAATTTGTATATTATATCCATAGAGTCACAGTTGACACCTATGACGATATAGATGGAGGTAGCAGCACTACCTTCAACATTTCAAAAACATTTATGAAAAAATATTGTAATCTGTTAAAAATTTATACAAAACCATTAATTATAAAAAGACACTAATAGCTCGGTCATACATTTAGTGTACGTTAGTTATAAAACTGTTATTAATCGACAGTTAAGTACTGTTCACGTATCGAGGAGTATTGAGGCTCAGGCGCATCCATTAATTTAATTAACATACGATGGGCTGATGTGCTTCGTGAGACAGATAATCGCGCTTAATGACTTTTCCAACTCCACACTCGATCGCGTACAACGAGCCAAGTACCGCCTTTTTATATTAATTTTAGCAATTAATAAGGTTAACTACACTGGTTACAAAAAGTATACCTATATAATAAAACCTGTTTCATATATAATATTAAACGTGATATAAATATATAACTTGATAAGTAGATTACCGATACAAATAGTAATAATAATAATGAATTAATTGGTTGTAATATCCAAATATTTGTTTTTCGTTCTGAATGGATATGAAAATATATACGACACGTCTAATAGATAGTGTTATTAAAGCTGAAATGGCTAGGCAGACTTTCACGGGACCTTCACTGATATTACAACGCATAACATTCATTTTGGAAAACCAATTAGGATTCCACAGAAAACCTTAAAACCCATTAAAGTCTGTCGATCAGTTTTACTAGCAAATGTTAGAATTTGTCGGGTTCATGTGACAGTAAAAATAATTTATACATAAAATTAACGGGTTGAAAACCGCATGGCTTTCCCAGTATTCAATAAATAATGACATGTTAGGAATATCATATCAGGTGTTCATTGCGGTAATCGGATAAATTCAGTTTCTGCTATTTAAAGTAAATCTCATTTAAAGTTATACCTATTTTCAACGTTTTTATGGCGGCTGAGTTTGTATTTATAAATCATTGACAGCATTTTTTATTTTTTTCAACGATAAATCACGAAAAATTACATATCTATGTGTGTTTAAGTCAATTTCCCAAAAATGATACATTTATCCTAATTAGCAGACATGTGCGTATTGTGTACATATTTTTATTTATAAAATAGAGTTTTCTTTGTAATGTCTACTTCTATAAATGTGATTTTATCATACTATAATAATAATTGATATCAATGTTAATATTTATAATTACAAGTATCACCCAGAGGTCGTAATTCAACCGCATTTTAAATAAATTGGTTTTGTATTATTTTAATTATAAGCTTTCAACATTTCTTTGGACGCGTAATATTTATAAACCGTTTTTCAGAATACCATCTAAAGTTTTCACATTGCTTTTGAACTTATATACAATTAATTTAGACGCGTAAAAAGAAGGAATTATAAGTTTTCAAAAGCTTATTTTATATAATCTGTATAATGATAGTAATAAAATTACATTCAGTTGGTCATATATGTTTCATACGTACAATTCATATAATAAATAACTATTTATTCCATATGAAAGCTAGTGCGATTGTTGGACGAGATATCGGATATGTAGGGTACAGGAAGTTTTTCCAAATGGAATGAAAACATCGAGCTTCGTTTTCATTTATTTAATTAGTGGAAGTTTTAAGCTCGGCGCCGCGCTGACGTTCACAATTTATCCATTCATTTAGATGTTTCGCGACACTTTTGGATTTTCTATAGCAATTGGCTACAATTCAACGCTCTAAAGATTAATGTATGCCCGTTTAAACCTATAATAACCGTTAAAAAGTCCAAAGTGATATAATTTATAGCGAACTTATGCGATTTTCTGTATGGAGGTAATTATTTTTAAATAGAATTAATTTCGATAAATTTTAATTAAGATATATATTATAAAAACACATAAGCTTTATAATATATCTCGTTACGTCAGGGTGCCGCCAACAGCTCGACTTCAATTAGAAAAGGCGTCGATTCTCCTTATTTATTCATTCAGAGGGAACGAATGAAATAAAAAGAGGAATTTCTGAGAGATAAACATTCATACCTTCGCGAGGGGAGTGAAGGACACCTCAGGTAATGTTTGCAAGTACTTTTTCCTATTTACATTATAATATCTTAATCGCTCCGTAGGATTGTTATTTATTTAAATAAATAGATAATTTTTGGAATCTTTAAGTAGTTCATAACATACACTAAATTTTCTACAGATTTATAATGCGTTTATGTGGAAAAATTGTTTAAACAATTACAAACTAATTTCATTGAATAGTTTAGTACATTTTATTTTAGAACAACAAGTCAGTAAGTTTCTTTATTCTCATTGAGGAAAAATTGTAAAATTGTTTCGAGTATGTAATATGGAATTTTAGTTTATTCGACCAAGAGAATGAAAACTTGGTGAAAAGAGGAAAATGCTTTTGACCTCTAAGACTTGGAAAAGGCGGGTGAATATTTTAAGAGAAACCCCTGAAGCCGAGCGCTAGCTTGAACATACAACGTATTACATTCTGAGTGCTTGTAAAATTAGCCCGTATTACATTTCTTTAGTTGTTTGATATAACATTAGTATTTTTCGCCTGTAATAATCTTAACATTATAGTTATTTAGAAATATATAAATTAGATTGATAATTAATAAATTCAATTAAATAATTTTTAAATTATTAAATTACCAAATTCTCCCAATTTTGACGATTACGAAAAACTACCAAATTCTCTTAATTTTGGCGAGCACAGACCTTATATTGGAATTAAGTTATACATTTTACTTAATTAACTTTAGAAAGATTTGGAAATAAGTTTTAATGTAAAATAAATAACAAATCGGATAAAGAAGGCGATAGTAAGTCAAAAAAATATTTATAAGATAAAAACTGATCTACGGTTACAACAGAGATAAAATTTAATATCACTTTTTGTCATTTGAAAATATATCCGTATGTTGAAAATTATTTTCGTGACACTACGGTATACCATGACACTACATTCCTCCTAAACATAAAATTTTATGACCTCGAATATTTATTGTTTATAGTTTTATATTGCTTTCATAGAGTTGTCTGACATCAATTTTCTACCGTATTGGGTTATTACTTGTTAATGTGTTGGAATTCTATTCAAAAGAACTATTTCATTTTAATTCGAGCGTTCGGAAACTAAATTTTGTACACGGATTTCCGATTATGAAATAGTGTATAACACCAATTATAAGGTAATGGAGTTAATTGTGCTTAAGGAAACTATTTTGTTTGACGTTTTTAATTCATATATTTATATATAAAACTAGCTTCAGCTAGCGGCTTCGTTTGCTCACTTTTCGATTTTTAAACTTTGAGTTACATTGTTGAAAATATAATAGAGCCTTCCTCTATAAATGTACTATCCAACACTGAAAGAATTTTTCAAATCGGACCAGCGGTTCTTGAGATTAGCGCGTTCAAACAAGCATTTAAACAAACTCTTCAACATTACAATATTAGGAAAATATATTTGAACGGAATAATTGTTTTGAACCTTACAGTTTCGATGAATTAAGTATGGGAGTAATTGTGTATGTCAATAATATTATATACACATAAAGTAGACAGCTGTTACGAGACGAGGGGAAAACAGTAGAATGAAGTCGTCATTGGAAAATGCGAAAAACGATACAAGCGAAAGGTTTAAATGTCAGTAAAACGGTGTTTTAATCCGTCCATCGATAGCTGACAGCGGCAGGCGGATTAATGTGGTATCTCACTACGGACTGACTCGATATTTTTTTCAAATAAAATGCCCAGCTGCACTTTACCTTTCTGACGTTTGAATTTAAGACTACTTTCATAGCTCCGATGTTTTATTCATGTTTAAAAGTGGAGAAAATAGACGGGCCTCATTAAAGTTTTTGTTGTAACCAGTGTTGGGTTTAATGTGGGACATATCTGTCTTCGTAGGTAGGAACTGGAGAGATGCCAACTACCTGTAGACGAACTCTTTGAAAAATATAATGTCGTAGAGCGATTCATTTTTTTTTCTCATTTAATAATAACTTTCACCTCACAGGGAATATTTTATAGGAAAGCGATTGACAGTGGTGACGGTAACTGATTCAGTGGGAATCCCACGCGTAATGAAAGAAAGTATTAACGCTTATTACGTAAGTTCTAGCGAAACTGTCTGGGAATTCGGTTGGTACTTTTTTCTAATTTTAAGAACAGATTCTTATCTCAAATTTTAAAGAGTTTTAGGTTAGGAATTTCGTTCTTTGTTAGAACACGCTGATGATATCTACTCGAAAGTGTATTTACTTCAAAGTGTATTTTTATATCTTAAGCACGGTACAAAGTATTACGAATAAATTATCTTTTGTCATAGTTCTAAATCGATGAATCGATAGGATGCCAGAAATAGTTCGATCGTAACATTATCGATGCCACGAAATACGCTTGCAGTCTACTTTACGACCTTGTTCGTATTTATTAAATATGTCGGTCTCTTCCGACCCCAAATTTTACGATTGTACAATAAAACATGTCTCGACATCCAAATTTATATGCGTACATAAAGTTTTATATCTCACGACTTGCACCGCCGACGTAGCTTCTCCTAATTGTTACCGGTCATGGACAAACGCAAATATACCTTTTGAATTGATTAATTATTGTACATATAGTAATACTACTTCTGTGACGTAACCATGCGACAAAATTTAAAGGAGAATGTTTAAAACGTCTCATGTCCTTAAATGATACTGGAAGCTCTTGTTGTCATAAATTTCAAATCGCTTCTGAGCTCAATGTTGCATCATAATATAAAATAGACACTTTAATAAAACTTAAAATATACCAATATTGAAATACACATATGTTTATTTACAGGCTCCATATGTAGTAGTTAAGATATTTTAGATATACTTATAATAATATTTATATATCCCTTTAGAGGTCAAATAATTGATAAAAGCTGATAAAATTCTTATTTCACAGTGACTAGATTTATAGTACAATGTTACTTGCGATATTAGTATATAGAAATACTAGTGAAAAATTATCTCGTGTCATTGGTATATAGGAATCATAACTTCTAAGAAACTCACTGACTCTATTCTCTTATGATATTTTTGTTGCTTTAAAAATCTTTCACAAACGACGTATCACCGTCAAATGATCTAATTTGTAGCGTATAATTTTTACATTACCAAGCTCTTTGTTGACCGTCTTTCCAAGAAATTCCTTATATCGCAGTAAACTTTCTACTGGTAACATTGGTAATTTTCTTTATAGAACAGACGGGTCAGACGACTCACCCGTTAGGCACCTCAAACACCAGAGGTTTTGGAGAAGCGATTCCAGGTTCTTTCTTCTAGGTGCTAGGTTGCACGTGGTAAGCAATGCCCGAGCAAAAGCGCGGTTGTATGTATAATATCTAATATGTAGCCAAGCATTGAGATTGCGTTAACAGAATTTTACATTCTGCTACGATATTCAATTATGAAAATTAAAAGGTATAAAAATATTGTCATACGTCACCCAAAGTACTACAGAAACTTTGTGACTATATTGTTTGTCGAAATCTAAAAAAATAGCGCTTCCGTAATATACGAGTAGCCTTAAAGCAAACATACAAACGACTTTGTCTTTCAGTTCTAGATCTGTAATTACAAATATTTTATTACATTAGATATTTCAATAGCACCATATTAAAGTATTTTTACTCATTTAGCAGTCATTAAAATTCCATTGCGGCCATTGTTAATAAAGCGTAATTATTGTCAACAAACTGAAATGGTGTTAATGAACTAACTGTTGAATGAATAGAACAATATTTAGCTGCCATATATTTGTACCGTTGTAAACTCTACGTACTTTGCCTTTGACGTGTAACCAAACAATAATACATTAATGATCAGGCCATGTTGGTCAGCTTTTGTGAGAGTAATTAGTCAGCAAGTCTTTCGTGAACAACGCGTAATGGCTATTGAGCTATATTATATTTATAGTGTCCATGAAAGTTAGTATGCATGTAGCGTTTTTGTGCGGTTAGTAATTATAAATTTCAATAAAGCCTTTGATTGTACCGTAATTTATTAATAGCTAGTAGATTTATTTCCGCATAATACATTTAAGGAATTAATATAAATGTACAAATAATATATATAGATATATGCCTAAACAGTTTCGTTAAAAACAAAAAAGACAGATGTGTGAACGCCAAAAAAGAGCATTTACAAATATTTTCAAAAGTTGATAACGAACAAAAAGTAAAAATACAGAACAACATTTTAAAGAGAAAGTATATTTATACGTAGAATGAAAAAAGTTTTTTTTACTTGTATTTAAATAATACTTTTAAAAGTATCATAAGACACAAATATTGGTCACGCAAGCTAAACTTCGGAAATAAGCTAGTAATCATATAATCAAATTTAGTTAAGTTTTTAGCACGTTGCAACTAGAAGCTTCTTTAAGGTTAGTGTTTATCTAAATTACAGATTGGTACTTTACATTTCATATTGTCAGTTTATCTGTGACCATTTATGAAGGTACTACTACGAATTGGCTTGTCATTTAGTTAACAGTTCCCACCTTATTATGTATGCAACAATTATTTGGTGGACGTGTTCGAATAGGTTTGTTGTGTTTGCAGCTAGGTTGGTGGAAGATAGCGAGGTTGGAATTAGTGATGTCTCAGGTGCATTTGCGCTTTAAATACATTACGTGTATGTGACTATTATATAAAGTAGAACAGTACGTTAATATCAATTTTAGTGCTGTATGCAAAATCTATTTACTAAAGTGTCTTCGCATTATGAAGTTGCTCTGAGACGAACATTTTAAACGTAATAGATACATATTTATATTTATATATAATGTACGTTATATATGGAAAACATTGAACGAAAGTTGAGTTGCGAATCAATAATTTTTCTATATAAGACTGTGCTAATATAATATAGTTAATATAATTATTGACTAAATTGCGGTCTCCAAATATTTAATAAAAAATATAAAAAATATACAGCACCTATTTTAAACGATAATACGATAGCAACGTTGTATTAATAAATTCCTTTAAGCTAAGAATTTCTAATTTGCCACGTGTTTCACTAAGTTCTTCTTTGTTAAAACTATTAAGTTTATAGCAAACAAATTTGTTAAAAGTGTTCGTATTAATCTCAAAATAAGTATTGGTTGTGAACCATTAGGCAATAAGCACGCTTTGAAGTTAAATCAAAAAGCTATTAAAAAGTAATTGTAGCTTTTTACATATGACTGGGGAAAACCGGCTTTCCATGAAAATCGTCTGCTTGGCCCATAACTGGCGCCAGACATTGACTCAGTCAGTCTAGAAACGACCAATTTAACTTTCAACTACAATAAGTCCGTAATAATAGAGCATAAATAAGGGGATCTAGACGTATTATTACATTTTTGAAATTGCCTTTTGTTAAAAATAAAAGAGTTTTCGTGATAGCCTCCATTGGTAACAAGAAGTCAAAAAGTTTGTATTCTATTTTTATCTGTCGAGTGAAGATTTTTCGTAGATGTCATTTAGTGCTAATGCCTGTTGCGGGACGAGTCGCTTACGAATTGCTACATTTTCTCCCGTTGTCGCTCTCCCGACCGAACCTTAAGTCGTGTGTTTCAAATGAGCCAATACATCTTAAAGAAAATGTTTCATCAAATTGTTCGGTGGCGAAATTGAGGCAAAGAAACGATGTTGTTGTGATAATTCGTTAATTTTTTATTTTTCACTTACATTATACGAAATGTTTTGTGAAAATAAAAAGATTTTTAGAATTTCAACTGGCTTTTCAACATCCAACATTTATTAACATGGTACACATTTTTCCAGTGACAATCCGTCAACGGTATTTCCCGCTTTTCATAGCATTTGACGATGAAAAATGAATGAATTTGTTAATTATATCGTATAATATCTAAATGTCAATATTTAAGTTAAGAAACACGTCTCCATTATTGTGTAGTGAAGTTAAATGTAGTAATCGAAGGACAGACATATGGAGCCGTTTATCTCAGCACTATCGGTCTATGACTACTTCTAAGGGGCTGATACTAGTAATGATCTCATTTGTCGGTCCGTAAACGAGTATGTATGCGAGAAGGCACTTTCACGCCTTCATTAAGAGGGTGGCGAGTGTCCGGAAGTTGTGCACTCTTGAATTCAGCGTTGGCCCGTGCCAAATCGTCGGACGCTATTAATTGTTCCTTTATGACTTGTTAAAGCAGTGAACAAGTTAAGTTACACTTTAAGCATACTGAACAGTTTTGTCATGTAATTTTGAATTTAAGTCATGCGTTGAATACGCAACGGATTGACACTTAAGTAAATTAATTGATTTCACTTCAATGTAATTGACTTAAAAAGGTTAATGCAGGGTAAGAACATATTCTGATATCAAATATACTTTTGTGAACAGTAAATTATAATCTATACTAATATTCTAAAGCTGAAGAGTTTGTTTGTTTGTCTATTTGAACGCGCTAATCGCAGTAACTGCTGGTCTGATTTGAAAAATTATTTCAGAGTTAGATAGTAATTTTATCGAGGAACGCTATGGGCTACATTATATTTTAAAACATCGTGATACATTTATGTGGCAAAACGAAGTTTGTTGGGTTAGCCAGTATTTCATAAAACAAAATAGTATGTCTCACTGGGACAAAGTCAAGTTCGATAATAGTTTAAGAAATAAAAAAATTGATATAATATTAAAAGTATTTATGAGTTATAATAAGGTATTTTTACAGTTATTTACATTAATTCTAAACGAAACTAGATAAAATAATTGTTTTCAAATATCATACTACTTCTATAGTCTGTCAAAGCTTTTAAATAAATTTAACGGGTGCCGCAAAGTGAATGCAGTAAATTTTACGACCGCCATTTTGTATCCGTGCATGTGAATTTTATTTGCTTTTATAGGCGTTTAATGGGTCATATTTATCAGTAACATTGGTAGCGTATGTAGCTGTAACTTTCAGTGAGCTATTTCTTGTTGCTCGTACATTAAAAGATTGTGCACCTTTCATGTTTAATATAATATGAAATACATTTCGAATAAATGTAACTTATTAAGTTTTGTGACGCCACCGTTCGCTATGCGTAGGCGTTTCTCGTAGACGCATTATAATTACAGTGATCTACTACGCATCGTAGCTATCTACGACATAACCATTAACTGTTTAACGATGCTTAAATTTATCGTAGTTTGCATTATAAACAAAAGTTTTGTACAAAAAAAGAAGTATTATAAAAATGCTACTAATTTTATTTTAAAATAAAATAATTTTTTATTTCGTGAAATATTTGTAACTTTTAAAACGGCGCAGTATTTATAGTAAATTTCTGGTTACGGCATATGGAGCCTAGAAATATCTACAATTAGGGTATTTAACTGTCAATCCGTCATTGATATAGGACATAGGTGGACGCCAGACTACACTGGGGGCACTTAGTTCAACAAAGCACGCCACCAAGCCAATTCTGAGAAATACGTTGTGTCGATGAACTGAATATTACTCATGCTACGGCATTTAATTTTAATTTGGATTTTCCAAAGCATGCATTTGGATCACTCATTTGTTATTGTGGTTACGTTGCTTCAAACCTAATATAAAGAATTATCAATTTTCTTTGAGTATTCGCTGGCTAGTGAAATAAATTAATACAATATATTACATGTGTATATGGAACAGAAGAAAGTATTACTGTGCCTGCGCAAGGAAAGCTAAGTAAGGAGCATTACACAAAGACAAATGTCTGTGAGACAGCATTAACATAATCCAAGAGTGGCGGGAAACAAAGGAAGTGACGTGAATACGCTCCCCATGCGACCTCGTTTCCGGAGACACTTTTTTCTAACAATAGGACCGCTTGTAACTCAAAATATGCCTGGTCTGCCACATCTTTTCGAAAACGTCTTTATCATCATTACATATACGAACATATAAAATTGTTTTAAAATAATATATATAGTTTTATTTACTTAGACTATATTACTTTTATTTATTGCGATTGGCATACCATTTCTAATCTAATCTTAATAACAAAATTGTAATTGTAATAGTTGCATAATGATACATATTTTGCGTACGTAAAACATAAATCATGGATATCCTAAATCTAATACCAAAAACAAAAGGACCAATAACGAGTCAGAAAAATGAGAATAAGTCATAAATTGATGTGGTCCTTTACAACGCGAATTTGATTATCTACTTGACGCGTCTCTTTAGAAGAAATATAACACGATATTATTAAATAATATTTTCCATATTCTTATTATCCATTACTGTGCTTTACGTTTACTATTTTTTGCGTTTTTTATTATTTAGATTCATAAGTGTACGAAAAAGTGTAATATTTTCTTATCTTTTTTTGGTATTTTTTCCGATTATAATGAATCGAGATAAAAATACACTTAAAGTGTTTCTAGCACGAAAGTTATAAAGTTATTTGTACCATTTTATGTCATTGAATTACTTATGTTAACGGGCGATGAAA
>JAOSYY010000014.1:7869612-7880199 GCA_025727935.1 Hebomoia glaucippe | reverse complement strand
AAAAATCGAAATAAAAATAAATAAAGTCGGCAGCAGGACGTCACTAATGATATACTATAGCTAAGGTTCTATGGTTGGCATCGCATCTTTTAGATCTTTTGAAGATTTTTAACTATTGATCAATAGCTTAATGTTTCTGTGTTGTTGATACGTAACATAAATCATGTCAATACTAAACATCAATTCAGTGATAATATATTTTCTTAGTCAGTATGTTGTATTGTCACTATATGTACGGTCAACAATACACGAATCACGCTGTGAATCTCCAGAATGCATCAATCTTGATCAGAAATCGCGAGGGAGTTTCAGGGAGTCACACTAAGTCATGGTACGTGAGCGCACACGTCTTGTAATGGAATGTGTATGTTACATCATTTATTTAACAATGTTTAGATATTGTAAATGCGGATGTGAATTCTATTGAATTCTTACGTAGGAAAATAGATCATTGATGATTTAAAAGAGTAATTACTATATAGTTCGAAGATAAAGTTTTGTTTGATTTTTGGTTGACAAGTTTGGGGTGGGGGTGATCCATCACATCATTGAATAATTAATGTCATGTGGCTTAGCTATTAAATTGCACTAAGTGAATTTAGCTTTTCTAACGATCTCTAAAAAACTAATATAAAAATAAAGAGAACTATTTTTTTGCATCCAATATTATTATTGCGTTTCGATGCCCTAAATAAACTAAAACATTCTTTCATATTTTTAAATCCAAAGTTAGATTGGTACTTTCATTCATTTAATGATAAGGAAAAATATATAGTGGAGTCTCATAAGAGAAAATCGTTTCCTATGAGTGGATGTCGAGAAGAAAGACCGAAGATTTTCCATTTTTAGCGCAATGCACTTAGTTCTTATAATGATTTGCAGACTTCTGTAGTTAGGTGCAGTTATATATTTAGTTGATATCTTAAATTGGAAATGTAATTTAATAAATTTTGGTATTTAATGTCGTTAATTCTATATATTTTATAGTAAATGCAAAGTAATGTCTATAATTATACAAGATACATAGACAAGTTACATGCACTTAATTTTTTTTTAACTGTAGTTATTACTAGATATAACTGTAGTTATTAATAGATTAATTAATAGTTTAATGGAATATAGTCTCTGTGGAAAATAAGTTTCATATCAAGTGTTACAATAAATTCTACAGTGAATAACTATATATTCCAATGTCTTGGTCTTTCTTACCTAGAAAGTATAGAATTAATATTTCATTTGTTTAAAATCTTTTTAAAGACTTTATATAATACTTGTAAAGTCAATAAAATGCAATTGTGTTATATTTTTTATACTATAGGAAGGCAAGCGATCATACAGTACACCTATGCTAAGCGACTCCTGTCGCCCATGGATACTTCCAAGATCATTAGATATAGAAGACACGTTGCCAATCTTTGGTCCTTAGCCGAATTACATTATGTGTAATTTTAAATGAAGTTCTGGTGCTGGGCTTAGTTATTTTTACTTCGAGTATTCGAAAATTCATAGACTGAAATCAGAACGCGCACAGTCCTTCACGACTTTTCCATCTATGAACGGATGCTATCGAAAAAACAATATGTCCATTTGTTTTTGCATTTAATCTCAATTATTATTAATATATCAGACTCGTATTATTAGTGATATAAAATAGACGAAAATAATTTTTCAGAAAAAAAAGCTTCAGTTCTCAAAGAGATGTTATAAAAAGGTGAACGGAAAAGTTTTAATTTTAATCTGTAGCCGGACTAAATGATTTAATAAACTTATTTTAATCTATTCAAAAACCGCATTCAACAAGTAGCGTTCTGCATCAAAATCTTCAATACTGAAACGGCTACTTTTATATGAGACGGGCATTCAAAGTAATGAAGTGGGATTTCCCTGGGAACGGGATTACTTTTTTGCATCGGGCGTCAAAGAGTGGCGATCTACTTGAAGATTTTCTTTCCGCCGATGGTCTCTGAATACTGCACCACAATACCCGGAGTTCAAAAGAGCTTGATGAATTTCGAGCTCTTTGTTTCCGCTGGCTGTGTCTCGACAAGGCATTGCTCTTTAATTTAGACCATTTCGCGTCCTCCTTTTATTCTGGTAATAAATCTGGGTATCCAGTGGCTTTTATGTTGATTCATCTGCTGTGTTTTTATAATATTATGAGTTTACTGAAACGTCAACATCAAAGAGCGATAGTGCAATACTAGTGACTCGATAATTTACACTGCAAATAATGAGTAATTAAATTTGTTAGGTAAAAACAAGATATATGTAGTTTTAATAAGATCCAAGAAAAGCACTTAAGCTCTTAGTTCCATCATCAAACCACCTACAAAATACTATACTACTGTATTGTCGTAGAAACTATATATATATATATATACAAAGTATTCTCGTCAACTCGACAATTACTTAATTTGTTAGTTCATTAGTTTCAAATACAGCTGATGAGAGCATGTTAAAAGTACTTTGATTGTAAGAATCTTTATAAGACACGATATTATGTAGTCAATTTTAACCGCAATAATATGAGCGAGAATCGATGAAGGTAATTTTCCAATGTTCATGTTGTAATGAGATTTCTATAAAAAAACACAGCTTGTCAATACCACGACTCGGAATTTTCATTAAAACCTTCTTAACTGCAACCTTTCATAAAAGAGCAATTTTTCTCAGTTGGAAAATCTCGATGCAGCCGCATTAACGCTTTTATTTGCTTTGTTACTCGAAAAAACTTATTATTCCACTTCTTTCATCCGAGAAATTACGCTATCCTCTTACATTTTAATTTGGTTATAAGAGAGCTTATTTCTTAAATTGCCGCGACGTGCAATTATTGTTTTGGTAATTTAACCAGAAGTTGTAAATTGTTCTATTCTTTGATATTACAACACTAACGTGCAAACTGTGAGCTAAACATTCTTGAACATTTCGTAGCAGCACAAAAGCGAAGAAGTGACTGTTGCAGTTCAATATAAAATTTGCAGATAATACACCCTGACAGTGACAAGGGTTGAAAGCGATTCGCCCATCCATGAAAATGTGCGCTGCACCTCGTTTTATCAGTTATCATAATATTGCGAAAATTCCATTTTATGCTGTGTTAGATACTTAACTTTTATTGCAACATAAATTTACTGTACAAAGTCTTATAGATTATTACAAAACAATTTGTTTCTTTTATTTATCATGAGTAATAGTCTGTAGTAATTTATTTTGTATTAACTATTCAAAGTATATTAAAAACAATTCAGTAAAAAACAGTAGGTTTTAAAATATTACAATAAAGTTGGCTATATTTCATTAATGTAGGTCAAGTTCTTCGTGGCCAAATAAAAAAGGGTCTTAAATTTTCGAGTCTTTCAATTATTTAATACCACTTAAATCTTTACGCAGATCGTTTACACAGAGTCGACCTGAATCCCGTTATGTCAAACATGTTTCAAGAAGGTGTTCTTGCATATTGTCCGTTGTAAGGGCCAGACAACCCTCGTCAAAGTCACGCCTCATTGACCCTTACCGAATATTGACTAGGAAGCAATTTATTACATATGAATCTTGGATCTCCTCATGACGCTATCCTGAAGTGGCTTCGTTCATTTAAGGAAGCTAAAGTCTGTTAGATGTTATAAATATCATCATTGTTAGATGACAAACACTGAATATATAGCGAAAAAGTTTGTATTATAATAATAACACAATCCAACTTGAATACAAACATAACTTAAGGGATTAATGTGAAATTAATTACAATACACTTATAGAAATTGTAGTTACAACCCTATTATAAAAAGTCATAATACCCGGTGGATAATACCTACAATAAATTGAAAGCTCTTTTAATGATGGTTTCATTATTGAAGTCGTTAATATGCTTACGAGTGTAGTTTATTTAATTTTTATGGCTGTCTCACGTAATAAAATCATAGCTGGTACTGTTATCGTCGCCCAGCGGAAGATTGTTTTACTTGGAAGCTTGCCATAACGACGTAAGGAAGTACAAAGTATAAATACATTTTGCATGCCACTTAACAGTCTGTACAATATATCATAGGACAGACAACGAAGCACGCTGAGCGAGTAGTCTGGAGTGAACTTAGCTACTTTTCTAGAAAATACTGCTTTTTTAGATCCCCCGCTCGAATACACACATCTATTGCGCCAGTATCCCACACTAATTTAGTTTGATTATAATTATGTTAGCAACTTTTGTAACGTTTGTGATCTCAGTGCGTTTAAATTAGAATGAATGTCCCCGTATTAGCAGAATTCAGTAATGTGCTAACGTAAATTTATAAGTTGAAATTTCTTTAATTTAAATTTACTTTACTTGTTACAAGTGTCAATATAAGAACTAAAGGTAAATGTTATTACATTAAAGATAAAAGAATAAAGTAGAATTGTGGTGATATATCGTACCATTTAAGTTAAAATGTTAGTTACTAAAAACTAAAAATATTTTATACTGTCATTTGATGATGTGTTGACGGTGCACAATTTAGCCTCAATGCGGGTGCAGGCCTGAACTAGTCGAAAAGTTACTTTGTATCTGAAGATACATACGTGAGCGCAATGCTAAAGTCTATTGCGCTAGTGCACTCGTTTGAATTCCTGCATCGTCGCCTCACATCCGACTTTAATATACCTAACTGCGCTGTGACGACTGCTCAAGACAACGTGTAAGAATAGCGCATTTTATAGTCCCTTATATTTACATAAGATGTGGCAATAAAGTTAGTAACGTATTTATAGTTTGAAAAGTTAAAGTGAATACAGTACAGTTTGCGTACATATCGACCTCATCGTAACTTCCTCGCCGTGCCGAATATTTCATGGAAGTAGTTTAAAGTTGAGTGTGCAAGTGGGAATGTTTGGTAAAGTTTGCATGCAAATGTAAAAGTAAGAAGTAAGAATTGGTGCGGCGTGATGCGGAGCGACGGCGCGGCGTCGGCAGCGGCAGCGCCGTCGTCGGAGGCGTGCCCCGGCGGGCCAATGGCGCCCCACCCGCCCTCCGCCCGCTCCGACACCCAGCGAGCCAGTAGGTTTGTGTCCTTTTGGCTGACCGCATGACTCCGTATTCTGCTTCGTTGCCGAACTCGTTGTAACTCGAGCAGCACGCGCTTTACGAGCTTACGCCAGAAGCTTCGGACGGGACTTGTGAACTAGTTCAGAAACTAAGTTGCTTGTCGTGCGGAGCCGGCTGCGGGCGTGCTGCGACAGCATCAGGTACTGTGTCCACGCTGTCGCTCTCCTTCCCACTGCCCCTCTCTCCCCGCGCCCTAACACCGCCTCCTAGGCGACCGGCACGCGGGATACTTATCAATGATTCATCTCGAATGCCGACACTCGCACGTATTTTCATTGTAAGTTACATCAGAACATGAATTTCAGATATAGTAATATTGTCTTTTTTGTCGACAATCAAATAGAATAACCTTTTTATATTACATTTATTATGCACAATATTGTTTCATAGCACAATTCATATATTTATAAGTCTTGAAACACCAGTTAATGTTCATAATATAAGAATTTTTTAAGACTGTGTAAAACAAAAATTCATAGGAAGTGATGCTCACCTATTCGTCATATGCTATATTTGAAAAATAAACACAAAGTTATTTAATATTATTTGCATTAAGTTGTGAAGGAAATCTAAGTTATTCAAAACGAAAGTGAACTTTCAACGGGTTCTCAACTATACATATTCAATGAGATTGATAATGCGATCTCTACTGTATAAGGGAATACGGAAATCCAATCGCATTAAAAGTGCGGAAAAAAGCCAGCAGCTACAGAAACAAGATTTCCCGAATAAACATAACAATTTCCGCTTCATCGCCTTTGAACGCCGACAGACAAATTAAAGAACATTTTTCCAGAGCTCTCGCTCCCACTTAGAGCCTCTACGGGCTCCATAAAACTTAACTACACGTCGTAACCGCGACTAATTATTAGGGTGGGTTTACATAACATATTTATGAGTTAGATTTAACGCTCGCCCGCGCCACGGTCTCGGGTGCTCTGTTATCGTTTCATTAAAAAGTTGTCCTCTGCGGTCCGCTTTATTATACAATAAAGACTGAAAATTAAAAGCTTATAGCAACGCGTTTATCGTCGCACGCGCAGTATTGTCATCTTCGACAAGTTTTAACTTATGTCCGCTAGATGGCCTCATATAGTGGTATGTCTTACACGAATGGGCCATTTTCGATATGATATTTTGTAAGTAGATATACTTGTAATACAGAAATATGGTTCACCATATTTAAAAAAATATTATTAATATATTATGTAAAGAAATAAATAAAGCAACAGTATATGTAAGTCAACTAGACATAAAATTAAAAAATTGTTATGTTTAAAATAGATATTTATTCTGTCCGTAATTATTTATTAATAACGTAGTGGCGATATCATTTAAATATAAAAATAACCGAATAAACCATTTTTGTATTAATGTTAAAAGCGACTAAGGATTATATTCAATTATAAATGAGTCAAATTTGTCGTAGAATCTGTTATTCCTTATTAATATATGTCATAAATGTTATTTTCCGTAAGGCGATAACTATTGTATTATTTGTTTCACTTTGATTCAAAATTTTACAGTCTTAACGAAAGTTACAAAAAAGCGCGCCAGCGGTTGTTACTATAGTTCTCCAAATAGTTTAAAGGAGACGTATACACCATAATTAATCATTATTGTTGTTATTAAAATATGATTCTTATATATTATTTTTTAGTATTTGATCTGGCTACATTAATAATTATTAATTTTGTATTTTAAATGATTAGGTATGCCTCACGTATCGCTTTAGATGTTATCTAAGTGTTGTCTTGGGAAATGGACCCTACATTTCATTTCATGTACTCAGTACACCCTAACCTGATGTTCTGAGACGGAAAGTATATACATTTTGAAATTACTCCAAAAAAGTAGGCAATAAGCCGAGACATGAGAGTATCGGATGAAACAAAACTAATATGTTGTGAGTTGATATAGAGGACTAATATTGAGGCAGCAACTTGTACGTCGGGCCCAACGAGATTGCTCCACGGCACTGCGTCGCACCACTTTCAAACTTTAGATGTTTACACACCGCTCCGACGATGATACTCTCGCTAATTTCTGTATTTACGACAGTTCCTTTGATACTTAATAAGAAAAACTTTCTTATCTCCCTTGATAAACTCCGACGAAGGAATTAGACCGTCTAGGCACTCCTGAATAAAGACCATCTTATTCTTTATACAACTTTATTAAGGACTGGAAAATTAATTTTAATTCGGTATTTGTTCACAATCTTTGTTAAAATTGAAGTATTAATTTGCTTTGTGCTATTCTTTGGCCGTGTTAGACATTCACAGACTATTATTATTCGAGGGTAATTATATTAATTTGAGATTTATGAAATTCTTAGACTGAAGTCAAGATATGATTTTTTAAAATGGATTTTATTTGTAACCAAAACGAAATTGTTTCTGCATAATATCTAGATTGATAATTGTCACAGATGCAAATATCGTACCGAAAGTACCGTACAGAAAACGCAATTATAATAAACAATGTCAATAAACTCATATTTCTTATAATTAAGCTTTTATATTTAATCTGTATTATTTACTTAATTACTGTGAATTAGTAAGAGTTCTTTATTTCACAAATAAAATCATATTATAGAGTTTCACAAACAGTAGATTCATTTCGTCTTGGCTCTTTATTGTTGTTTGTTTCTGCGCTAAAGTTGTTTATTCAGTATCTGGAGTATCTTAGATAAAAGTATATTGAAACTGAAACCGCCATATGAAGAAGTTGTTGTATTTTGATTTTGTACCGCGAATAATAACTCTATATAATATGTACATAAGGTGATTATTATGTTTTGTCATATAATCGTACTTCACATATTTCGCTAAAATTGTAATAAAATCACAATACTGCGCAATATTGCCAGTATAATTGGCCATTGTAATCGTTTTAGTTGAACCTAATGGTTTTCAAAATCGATGTTATGAATATAAGGTGTTTTGTACATCATATATCTACTTGCTATACGCGAGTCATGTATATTTTTAAATGAGGCATTGAGTTGGATCCACTGTTTCATTTACAATAAGTAGCAACGCAACGCTTTACGCTTCAGTTTTCACGTCAGGGATTTTGTATTGAGAGATAGCTAAAGCTAAATGTGAATTCTCCTGTCTAAGTCCTGCGCCAAACATATTTTTGTGTTTATTCTCACATAATTTTTTAACAGCAATAAGATTATTTTTGTTTATGAAAACTAATCTTGTATTATATTACGTGTATCCTGTTATTTCGTCGGAGATGATCATCAATCAGTATAATTTCAGGGATAAACTGTTTTGTTTGTTAATTCAGTTAATAAACTCCGAGTCAAATTTCACATAAATCCATTTAGTTGTTTTTGCGTACTAGAGTAACAAACACATCACATTTAAAATGTTGGCGTAGACCGGCATAGATTCTCGGGAGTCGGCTAAATAGCTCTCGACGTTAAACACGTTTGTTAAACTACATGTTTGAGGCGGTCAGTAAATAAGAGCGTTTGGGTAAATATGTCTATAATCAAAAATAGATATATTCATATTTTTTGACAGATCGTTTCGTGAGATTGTAAGCGCTTTAACAAAGTAATCTCAATTTTCTGGTCCGTAGAACGAGGGCGGCGCCAGTCAGTCTGCCCAATCTACATATCTGGCAAATAAGCTAATTTCTATGAAATATGGAGTCGATAGCCTTCCTTTCATACATTTTGCTTGATCATTCCTAAATTACCATCTATTCCTAATATCATACACAGTTTACTTCATGTTCATGACTAGAATATATTAAGCAATGTTTTTAGGTTATAGATATTCAATCAACTATTAAAAATGTGTTCTTAAATCTTATTATTATCATAGCTTTTTCAATAATTTATTGTGATATATTCATTAAATTAGTCAAATTGATATTTTACTTAACTATGTGCACTCCAATCTCAATAATATAATGAGTATATTTTAATAAAGTTCCGTGAGCTTAGTGATTTGATTAAAATTCTGAAGAAAAGAAATCCGTGTAAATAGCTATCAATAAATTTCTTTGATCTGTCAATTATTCCGGGAGAATCTGTCCTAAGCAAACAAAAATGTTAGCTTTGCTCGAATTGATGTATAAAGGAGGATTTTTTGGCCAAGAGTACCGTTATCAGCTGGCTAACTCCGTGTTGTTCAAACGTCTAGAACATTGTGTGGAACTAACGTGGCTTGTTATTCTCATAAGCCGATAATATTTTATGGAAACTTCGACGAAGGTCTTCTGAAATTGTTTGATTTTGTCAAATGACCTGCTGGGTGTCGTTTATGTCAGTGCGTACACCAAAAAGGAAATTGTTATAGCACTTCTAAGTCCCAACAGTAAAGATGCATACAAAATGTTTTTAATATTTATAAACTTAAATTTCACGAGCCGAGGAAATTGTTGTCGAAAGTGCGATGCACTTTTGCATCATTACTTCACAAGAGAAAACGCGAGTCGTTTAGTGCGAGGTGTTCCATGCATCCTTTCCCTAACTACGGCACAGCATCACGTTTTCAGCTCATCAACTGTCACTTCAACAAAATTTCCGCATAGCGGAGAGGTAACTCCGTTAAGCATACGCCACGGTAACGAGACGCGCCGCGTAACGTCGACTGCAACCAGGATAATGGGCTAGCGCTCACCTGGAAACGCGCTCGGTCTGTTTTATATTTCATAGTGGTGTGTGGCCAGCGCATCCAATTAACTTCAGTTGTCCACCGCACCGTTTGTAATGTACGGTGAAATATCGAGCACTTGATGACTGCCACCGCTGTACACTAGCTCTAGGCTATGTGACCTTTTGTAAGCTGCTATTATAATTATTGTACGTGTTTCAATTAAAGTACGTGTCGCTCATCTATTATTATACGTGCATTGATTATGATAATTTGATCTGTTTAATACTACGTTTCAATAGAAACTATTATGAAGTATATAGAAGGTTGTTATTAAAAATATTAGTTATTTGTATTAACTTCAAAATATTAAGATATATGACTATCGATATATAAAAATAAGATAAATAGCTTTCTATGTTAGTATTGGATATTATTAAAAATTGTTTTTAAATAATAATCCACTCGGAATTTAGAGATTACATTCTTTAAATGGCGGAACAGATTCTAATCGAACATTTTATTCGATGTTAAAATATTTCTACGGTAGCTAAAGAACGTATCGAGTCGCTAACGTGTTTGATATTCGTTTGTGAAAGTCTAATCGCGTTCCCATCCAGGATTTGTTGTGCTGAGTATGCATCGAGTTGCAATACCATCAATCCGTAAGTGAATCTCAGTACGGCACAGCTGCAACAGATATCACCTGACGATGTCGTTTGTACCCGTCCAATGGATTAAAGCTGCCAGTGTGTGCAAATAGACCGGATAAATTCTCCAACGGATACTTCACAATAATTAAGCTGACGGTAGTTCAACCTGTCTACAAGATTTTTTTCATAAGTCATTTAACGTTTCAAAACAACTTACAGCTTGATACGACAG
>JAOSYY010000014.1:7844691-7855305 GCA_025727935.1 Hebomoia glaucippe | reverse complement strand
TTTTTTCATTTTTTTAAGATACAGCATATAAAAATACATACAACCCCCGATTTTCACCCCTCTACAGTCAACCCCTAGTATTATGTGGCAAAACGACGTTTGCGGGGTCAGCTAGTTATCATATAATAATAATATGGGAAAATAGGATGTGGCCCCGTGACTCTCTTCTTTTACGTAAGGTATACTTCGCGCAAGACGATATCACATATAATGACGCAAATGTATTTAAAGTATAGTTTCAGTTAATATAATAATCTTCTCATTTCGCAAGTTCTGTGAATAAAGATACGGTCGATTAATTTTTCGGGAACAGCATCGCACGTAAATATTTTATGATAAAACTTAGTTCTTATTATATGTGTTTGTGTGTAGTTTAATGTATTGTAGTCGTAAAAATCTTGATCGAAAGCTATTTCAATTGATATCATACTTTAGGGAAAACAAGTTTGCCTAAAAGTATATTTCGATGCTCGGATTTAAGGCCTGAAGAACTGAAGCTCCTAATATCAGCGCTCAAGGTTACATTGTATTTTTATTCACCGATCTTATTTGAATAAAACAGTCATAAACCATATTTTCTTGTATCTCGTAAGGAAACAAAATTACTCTCCCCTAAAGTTGATACCAATAAATTCCGCCACAGGATAAGATTCAATAAAGTTGCCGTTGGCTCTCGGCTGTCATAATTTTAAGAGCGTTCATAAATCCATCAATATTTAAGCTCTGCCACAAAAGTATTTTTCTTGAAGCGGGCTTCGTTGGAAACCGGCGAAGGTGCGTCACACGTGCTCGATGCTACATAAATTCTTATAATCCCTAGGCCGTGTGTATCGTGTACAGTTTACTATATTCATAGCCATTATTCATGAGTTTGCTTTGCGGGTGAACGCCGCCAAGACTTAATAATTGGAGTGCAATATTGCTGTAAACACTGTCGTGCTGCGTGCCACGCTCGCAAACAGCGCTTAACGATGTATTTAATGCAAATTTTTCGATGTAGTCAATGCGTGTAACATTGTTAATGACATCACCATATCATCAAGCCATTCTAATTTTTGATTATTCAATAATAATCTCTTAAACGCGTTTCTGTCGATGTGTTGGTGCTCCGTATAGTTCTTCTACTTTTTTACTACTAGTTAGAAAACTATCGTAATAAAATAGAAATGTGAAATTTACAATACCGCAATATAATAAAATAATAGAAATCTTGTTTGCTTACTATAAACGCATAAATATTACTATGAAGACTACGTGACTACGTGACTATACAGCCGAATAATACAGAGCAACTAAATGATACGGGTTGAAATATTAAAATTATATAATTTTCCTCACATAATTTGTCACTGTGAATAATCGTGTGAGTAGGCTATGGAGAAGGCTGGGTTGTTTGCATTCCGCGAATGACACGCTTCTCCCAACAAATTGTATTAGAGGGAGCCGATACGTGACCCTAGGAATTCAGGCACCGACATATGTACAGCGCCGTTTTGCCTGCCAATGTGAAATTTTCCATAATGTCTTTCTCGCAGTGACATTAAATTACATTTACCTAAAGAGAAAAGCCTAGAAGAGATAACGACATCAAAACTAAACGTTCTTTTAAGACAAAAAATTACTGGCATAGTAATATACTATGCCTATAATAATATACTTTGCTCAGAGAAACATCTAATATAAATGCTGAGCCTGTTTTAACTAACTTCTTCAACAACATTAAAAGAAGGCCTATCGTGAACTTACGCAAACTGCAATAATAATCGAGCATTTTTAGAGCTCAATAAAATTTTAAGGTTAATGAAATCAAGATCACTATACATTTATATCGGTTTTGGTAGTCACAACGAGCACACCTTGCTCTGTTATATCGTTTAACACAATTTGAAACTAGTGATAGTATATTTTAAGCAGGCTAACAGTACCTAAGCGTAAATTCTAACGTTAGATGCTTAGGTGAATATTTATCGCCCGGGACCCAACGTTATTGGACTAGTCTTTTCGTCGTTTAAGGCGAACGTTGATGTGTTTATTCAATTTGTTGCCGGCGAAAATATTGTTACCTGCTAAAGGTGCCTTGTTTATTGTTGCCTTCGTGACCTTACTATTTATTTTTAACATACTCGTTTCTCACATATTGATAGAAGCACGACGTTTTGTTTGAGACTGTGGCCCGAGACTACGACATTATGTTGCTTTATACCCTTCGAGAAATACATCATATTTCAAATATTAGGTAGCGAAAGTTACTTTGTAAGTTCGTCATCTTGTTTGTCCGTCTGTCTTTTATCGCAAAATCTTATAAAGTACAGCAATGTACTGATAATTACGTTTTTTTTTTCGTAGCGACTTGCAGGTTTCATTGTTTACAAGTATTCGAAGTATTACTTTTAGAATACATTATGCAGTCGTTCTTCAACAGATTTAGACCTTACTTAATCGGCTAGAGTATAAATATTAAATTTTAAGTTACAAGCTCCAAAAGTAAACTGAGAATATGAAAAATATGTAACAGAATAAATGAACAGCAAATAAGAGTGTATCTATTCAGTCGTATCAGCTAACGTTTACGTGATGGATGTGGTGCATTTGTAAACAATATTCAGGCAGTATTGTGCCGCGGACAACTGGACGGGTGGATGGATGGAACTTATGGACGATAAAACTCGCCCTTCTGTATTTTAATTTCAACTTGCGGATTATTTGTTTTTCTTTAACTATTAATATATATACTTAAATGACTTTCTTGAATTCCCGTAAAGGAGAATTTCATAATAAATGAGGAAGTTTTAATAATGACGTATCGATAGCTATTTTGAAATTCTTTTCGACTGATAGTCACGAAAACTTTCATTATATCCAAAGGACATTCCAAACAGATGGTCGGCTAAAAAAGGAAACTTTTCTAACAGCCTCCCTAATAGGCGAATTTAAACTTCTGATGAACGCCAATGTCTTCAGATCCTAACGATACTTTTTGAACAAAAAAATTACTCTTACATATTCCATACAATCGAAAAACTCTTCACATAAAGGGGCTTTTAACGAGACCTTTTTCGTAAAATGACTAAAACATTCCCCCGAATGATCCATTATCTTCTCACGAGGACAAGTTAGCGATCTCCTTCCGTCTATTTTCACAAGTAATAACTAAATTTATCGTCAGACTTTCGGTCGTCGCAGTCTTCCAATATGAAGGGTAGTTGGTGATTCGAGTCACGCACGGGTTGGGCGGGAGGAGGCGTCGCGAGACGTCGTACGGTGTCGCTCGGCTCTGGTCGACGACGCGTCATTAAAATTAAGCATCATTACTCTTGTAAAGCGACTCTCGATATACCGGCTTATTGGCAAGTTTGCCGCGACCGCCCCCACTCTCATGCTAATCCATCGAGTTATTACTTCTTTAACAAATTTTCCCTAATGAGAAAAAATTGGGAATGGATTACGAATAATATACAAATTAGTGACAATTCAATATAGTCTTGAAAGTAACCAGATAATATTACTATTGATTAATATATCTAAGTCTAATATAAAAAGAATACGTATAACATTTTACGCCTGTAATAGTAAGTAATTGTAAGTAATCGCAGTTAAAGATGTCTTTGAGTTCCAGAGGGATAAATGGACAAATTAAATATTTCACCTGATACAGGAATATTTTAAATTATTAAAGCGGTGCAAGGACTCAATAATATTATTTCAATTAAAATAAAAAGTAACTTAAAATTTATAGGTGAATAACTGAGAATAGGAAAACATAAATAATAATTCATAAACCCACTTAGTTCACTTTTTCACTTCCTGAAAAATATAATTTATATTACCCATATTTAAAGTCAAGGCTCGCGGGGTTGAGTAGTGCATTGAAAATTCGAGTCGCGACTTCTAATTAGAAGCTACATTGGATTCTTTCTTCTCCATTTCCTTTTAACAGAGAAAAGCCCTTCCAAGGATTGATTCCTACAATATTAAAAGGATAATTTACATTATTAGTACTTGAAATGTATATTGTATACATACACTAAAGTAGGTATTTACAGTTTTTAAGATCGTTCTCTAAAAAGATCGAAGCATATCTCAGTAACGTTTATACGAGTAATAAGGCATACAATAAGTGTTATCTCAAATCAAAATTTTATAAGAAATTTTATTTTGAGAAAGGATGACGATATGATTATTCAACTACAATGCAACGAATAACAGAATATAAATAAAGACATTCCTATTCATAATACTATGGCAAGTAGTAATTTTTCCTACAAAATAATATGAAGTGAAAATATATAACAGAGCACTAACTAAAGTGAAAAATAAGCAATTTACACTGCCTGTATAAGGTTTAACTTTAATTATCATATTTCTTTAAAGTTATACCTAGAAGTGCAACTTAACTCGTTCAACGGGATTGCATTAAAAATGCGCCGCGGAGACCTTATGAATTACGTATAAAGGAAACCAATGAGTGAACAACAATGTGCTATAATGTATGGTAATGCCAGTGTAGACAAATACATAATAACTTATTGTTAAAAACAGTTAAAAATCTATGTATCTGAAGCATGCATTTTCTATTAGTAAAAGTAAACTTATAACATACTAAGCATTTTTAAAAACGCCATCTAGTGAAAAGTAGAGAAAGTTATTAGATCTTTTTGAATGTAATACATTAATTTATCAACTAATTTACATCTATAATATAAAAATGACTCGCTGAATGTGTTGCTAAGCGCAAATCTCGAGGGCAGGTGAACCGATTTTGCTATTTTTTTAGAATATTCCTTGCAGTACGAGGATGGTCCTTACGCAGACAAAAATTTAAAAAATTGGCTGAAAACGTCTAAAACAACATTTCTATACTCCCATGCAATCGATTCGTAACAATTCTTAAAAGACAATTTGAATTTAAATACCATAAAGTTTTAGTAAAAATGAAATGAAATTAATAAGTAGGTATAAGAAATCTAAAACTGTAATTTTCATTATGATTTTTTAGTGATTCTTAAAGAATTCTAGGTGTTTAAAAAAATACAAATTGTATTTTTATTTTCTGACATAATTTGATTCTTGATTTACTAACTTTCTATTTTCTTTTTTTATCTTACTAGCTCCCTCGGCGTCCCGAATAGCAGAATAAGTATTAAAATAATAAATAATCGAAAGTTAGGCGGTACGAAATTTTCCGGTAGAGCTAGTTTATTATAAATGGTAAGATGAATTGTAAAATATTGATTGAATACTAAAAATAATAATAATTAATGACAAAACATCGTAACTTAACAATTGAAATTTTAAACTACTTTGGAATCTTTACAGATAAAAAATGTATACCCTACGGTAGATATTTTTTATCTGTAAGATTCCATATTTAGTAATGCATTGCGACGTTATTATTGTAGAAGTGTATTTTAATTTTATTATTTTAACAATTATTATCACATTTTTTACTGAGTGTTTCATAAACAATTAAGAAATTAATATTATTTGTTATTTTTAAGAAACGTTTTACTGTTTTTATATGAAGTTTTGAATCGCAGGAGAGTTCTTCAGTTATTTTTGACAAGAAGGTATGTAAAGAACTATATTATAGTTTATAATAATTAGTTAAGAAGTAATTTTAAATTATGGTGTCGTTATTTTGATTTGACTAATTAAATATTATTATCATATGGGTAGGGGGTACAAAAAAATATGGTTCTATTTTCGGAAACACAATTATGATAACGAGTTTTCGATTTAACTTGAACTATAAAAAAATATGTATCTTATTAAATTGTATTTTATTTAAATGACTTAAGAAATAGTCACATGATTTATCATTTACTCAACCTGTAACTTGAACAATACTGTTTTTTTACTTCAGAAAGTCAAATTTTCTCAATCCTAGATGAATATTCTTCTTTTTATACAATCTTATAATTATATTTATTGCCTTACCAGCGGCCTGTCCTGGCTATACACGGGTAATATAGATTTATTTAATAAGAAATTTTTCACGTTAGCTGGCGATGGCCGATTGTGGTAAAGTTTCAAACTTACTTTACTTAATTTTGTTATTAAAATTTCCACGATTTATTAGTAATTATTCCTTTATAACGGATGACTACAATCCCACAAAGTATATATCATTTAGACCGATCTAGCCGTCTTCGACTTACCAGTGGTGTTAATAACGTGACTCTATGTACTTGTATGTACATAAAACATTATAGAATAAATACTAACATCTGAATTATTACCAAAGTAATCTCGACACGTTTAACATACATATTAAATTAACGCTTTTAGGATTAATTGCATGTGCTCGTAAAACAGCTCGTAACAACGTCACCTAATATTTGTTAACTCATTTACTAGCTAATCTCAGCTAATCACAGATTAATGAACGGCGTGCTTTTTATTCCTTCAAGTCCTTGGATATTTGAAAGATATAATGGCAATAGTACAAGTTGCGATACCGCTTTAGAAATATCAGAAACGTCATTTTATGTTTTTAAAAGAAATTTTAGTTTCCATGTTAAACAGTGAAACCAATCATTGATATCGAAACTTTATAGTTGTATTATTAATCGTTTTAAAAATAATCATGTTTCCGCTAAGCTCATCATTTTAGAATTAGGAGTATCAATGCTTTGCTAGATGCTATATACTAGATGATTTTAATAAAGAAAACTATACATTTTGAACAATAGTTATTTTGTAGTTCTAAATTCTATGTGAAACTTAATTACCGAAGTATTATCGATTTCATAATTAGGAAAAAATAGGATTATAATAAAATCACCTGACCCTGCAAATTTCGTTCTACCACAGAAATTTATACCGGTTAAAAATAGAGGCTGATTGTAGAGGGGTGAAAGTTCGTGGTTGTATGTTATAATAAAAACTAAAAAAAATTGTAGATTAGAAGATTAAGATTACATGTTTCATGGGTTTATTTGAATAAGTAGATGTCTTTTCCACGAAGAAGAATCATGATGTAATATAGATGGTAAAAAAATTAATAATATGCTTAGATACTAACTTCAACTTTGAATCAATAAATGCCATACCATATACCTATATTTATAAAATTTTTGTTATAATGTCTTCCTTTAAAATAATATTAGAAGAGCCGGCTACGCATTGCCGTGCCTAAGGTTTTTGTTATATTAAATTGTAATTAGTAAGCATTATTATTTTTAGTGGAATGTTGGTGCTTTTAACACTGTGCCCTCTATTGTATACCCACTCAATGCAGTCAATAAATATTGACATCTGTTAGAATTTACAAATAATTCACAATAAAATAATATTACGACTATAAATGGATAAATAAACTATCTTTTCTCTTAAGTTGGAGCATAGTACTCATTTTAAAGAAAAAATACGTTAAAATCGGTTCAGTAGTTTCGGAGCTCATCCCGGACGAACAACGTGACACGTGATTTACATATATTAAGATGTATATTTTTAGAAAGAAGTCAATGTTTTTAAATAAAAAAGACTATACCTGATGTAAAACACGATTTATACCATTTTGTTATAATTAGAATACGAAAAATAAATATGTCACTTAAAATATTTGAGTTTGTATACGTAATAGCCAGATTGTGACCCCAAGCAGGCATTTTAAATACAATAATAACCTTTTCATGCGTAAAATTACATTATCTTTTATTTCTATGATTGTATGGGCTATAAGCACTCCCAGTTTTCTTATATTATTGCATCCAATAGGATAAATAACTTAAAAAGAGGCTCTGGAATACGGAGGTCAGACGTAGAGAATTCGGGTAAATATTTCCTTGTATAAAAGCAACAATATTGGATATGAAGGTCAACTGCGTGATATAAAGCAAATTTATTCTGTTCGCTGGGTGTATTGGCTCACATAACTGGTGATCTGAGCGACGACAGCGGCGGAATGATAACGGTCTAATTTCGGAGGCTGCGGTTCTCTTCCATGCGCCTTAAATTACATTGTGGCTTCGCATCTTCCCTGAAAGGTTTTATTCATAAATCTACCGAAACGTTTTCATAAAGTTAAGGGAGAATGTGCCTTTTAGGGTAATAGCAATTTGAAGAATTTGTTCAGCAATTATATAGGAATTTTAATTATAATTAAATCAGTTCATTCATTTGACATTTACTTCTTTAATGGTATAGTCATTATCTGACGCGTAAATTTTTATTTTTATTATAGTACTATGCCTATAACAAGGAAAACATAACCCAGTTTTCCAGGTCATATTTGATCAAATAAACTAATTGGAAATTTGCCACCAATTGTAGTATTTTCCAATTATTTAACTTTGATCACAAAGAGCTTTCGAAGACCAAAGCTTAGTATTGATAATCACTACTACCAAATAAGTCACCATTGTTCTTCATGAAATATGAAAATATTAGTAAAATATTTTCATATAAGGAAATCGAGTGACACTAGGGCTGATCGGGCTAGCAAACATTTACTATACTAATTGGATCCTAACTCCATGCGATTTGCCTAATGAGTACCGATCCTGTGAACGGGGCGTTATGCAAACTTCTGTTTGACTTCCCCGTTAACTCCCGCTTTCTTAATCACAAATACAATAGACTGATAATATTATATCATGTGATACCCAATTACGCAAATCTCCGCAGTTTGTAGACTAATTTAATACAATTGAACATCGCATGTTGCTACACGATTTATCAACAGAAGCAACCATTTGTTGCGGTTTCTCTTCGCTTCAAAATCTGCCGTAAATACAGATTATCCGGTTGTAATGTAAATATTATATTTGAGTAATTTATTATTATTATTAGTCTTACCTGATTCGAGAGTAGCTTTAAATTAAGTATGGATAAGGAAAGTGGGGTATAAATCAATTTTGATTAATATTAATGTTATAAAGGTTAGTTAATCGTTTACAAAATTCTTAAATTTTTACTCGTCAACAAAATAACTAGTAGTCCTGATACTTAAAAGATCAAAATTGAGCAGATATTTTATTTTTGTCAGGAGCATTTCCAATAAATAAATTGTGTCACTGCATCGTGACTCGTGTTCTAAGTTTGGTAGGAAGCTGCGTCAGGCATGTAAAACGAACGTTCCCCACTCGGTACTTAGCTAATGAATTCTAAAGGCGCTTCAGTTCGTTAAAAATAATACAAAACTCGATTTCCTTTAAGTTGCCAAGTTAAAGCGAAGTAGTTTCACTTACCGTACATTAATCTAGTTATACAGCGAATTCTTTAACTTGTTTTACTGAAAACTGCTAGTTTTAAAAAGTGTCAACGTTTAATGATGTTCCCGATAAAGTTGATATTGCGAACGATACTTTAATTTTATTATATCGTGCTCTTTATAATAGTAGTACGGACATAATTATTTTCTACTTTGAAACAGAAACAACGTTATAAAAATAAATCCGTTCCCAAATAGATTCGGGACACCTGTTTATTTTGTCAACAGTAATTCGTTTTTCCGTTCACTATCGTATTTTGTGGAACAATAGAGACCTACGGAAATTGGCTTCGTTTTTTTGTCGCGGTAACATGGAATCGTAGCAATATTTCAAATGGACCCGAGGTACGATTACCCTACATGGTTCTAAAGTAAAAGGGTCTACAGTTACTGTTTGCTATAGACTACAAAAACAGCTAACTCACTCCAAGTTCGCCGAGCGTGAAGGAGGGAGCTGATAGTATGATGGTTAGAATTTAAAACTATTTGTAATGCCATTTGTTACTAGACTGTGGTACTGGTCTGCTCCCCGCACTAGCAGGCACGTTTCTCCTTATCTTAGCTTCCGAAAACACTCGCACCAAACACTGAATCAATATGACAAGCGCTCACTTAGATCGGATTGCGTAACTCCTCTATTGAGAGCTATTGACATCAAGGATTTTTATACCGTTAAAAGGTAACGCTTGTACGATGCTCTTTGTATTTCCAGAGGAGTTTTAGATTTTGTTTCAAACAAAAATAGTGATGGCTTTATTAGGTTGTTTTGTAAAAGTGCCAATCCTGACAATTTAAAATCGATACCTTGTAGTTTTCAATTTCTATCTCAAAGTTTTCTGACAAGAATATTCGTTAGTTTCCTGTTCTCATTCTGAAAATCGAACGAACACAAAATTAGCATTTTATCTCAGGTTATTAGTATCGGCGTTAACGCCGCCGGAGTTCCTTCTCCCTTCCTCCACTCTCCTTTGTCCAGAGTTCTCGGCATCACTGATTGAATCGCTCCGATTATGACGTTAATCTGTTCAATGCAAATTGGACGAGTAGTCATTTACATCCCTTTATCAGAATTCGGATAAAATATTCAAATATTTATCGTTTGCTCCTTTGATAGAAACGCAGGAATCAGAATAATATATTGTAATAACTTTTTAATATTACGTATCGATTGGATTGAGTTCGGGAGATCTCCATAATTTTCCTCCGCGGCATTTTCTTTTACTTAAGAACTTTTTTGCTGAACTAACTCTATGGACGGTTGTGATAATTTCACGAACTTTATTATATGTAGTAAACATATAATAAAGTTATATATATATATAGCATAATATCAACAAGTATACACAAATAGTATTTCGAGTGCTGAACACACATATTAAGATTAAATTTTCTTATTTAAT
>JAOSYY010000014.1:7833140-7844591 GCA_025727935.1 Hebomoia glaucippe | reverse complement strand
CATAATATCAACAAGTATACACAAATAGTATTTCGAGTGCTGAACACACATATTAAGATTAAATTTTCTTATTTAATTCCAATTTCATATTTGTATCAACTGAAATTCAGTTCATTAAACTTTCATTTAACTAATTGCATTTGCATTCAGGGCTGCTCGGCATCGCGCTTGGAATTTGGATGGTTTTTACACTCAATGCAATACATGTTCTAACATTTACTCCTACATTATTAAATTTAATCAAGTCATTTATAACATAACACACGTTCTTAGGTTTATTTATGGCTAATGTCATTAATTACTCTGTAATAATTTCAATTTAACCCTACCAAAAAGATCATCAACGCTTCAAATAAACGTCGAGGCTGATTTTAAAAGTTGTGAAAAATTAATTAAGAAAGGAATATTTATTATTTTACGCTTATCTATCCATTTCATTAGACAGGTTTGTTTAGAGATTTTTACAAAGTAGCGTTTACAAATTCTGAAAGTTGATTAATTAGCTGTGGAAATATCCATTCGCTGAATTTTTTATAAGAAAGTATCTTCGGTCTCTGCATTAAGAAATAAAACGTTCTTAAGTGAATAACGGCGCTGAAATAGGTACCTCTTTCCCTTAAATCTCGGCGCTCTTTCATTCTATCGGCACGATTTAAAGTAACAAATCGTCGATGTCTGAAGTGGGTACACAAGTTAATGAGAGGATATTTGAAAACGTCTGAAAAGATTAAATGCACGCCATTTCTCAAACGATCAGGTACATAGGTACTTTCTTGTTATGAAGTGATTGCATCTTCAATCATTCAAATGTCGAGTCAAATATTTAACTAAGAATCATTTTAAATTCGCTTGCTTCTTCCAAATTTGCAAACAGGTTCATTTTAGCTTCGCTATCTCGTTTTAGATCGTTATGCACTAGCAGAAACAATTAGTCCGTACTAGTAGATCACCTGGGGAAGTCTCCTAATTTTCAGGAGTACGCGGTTAAGTCAGTTTCAATTTCTATTAAACTGTGCATTTGTACGAAAATAGCAGAAACACAAACCTTCACTCTAAGCTATGTAATACAATAGTCGAGACCAAAGCAAATAAAACTAAATCAGCTCGTACTGCGAAAGAAGATTGGAATGCAATAATGCATCGTGTTTATATCAATGTGAAGTTGATTCGTTGAAGTCGAGATAAACAATAAACCTTTTTGTTACATTTTCATTTTCAATTTTATTAATGTAGGTACAATCATGACAAAAGTCTCACATGTTATCGAGTGACTGTTTATTAAATGTAATCTAGGAAAATGAATGGCAAGATAGATTAAACTTTCTAATTTGTCTATTGTTTAGAAGTTATTTAAATTCTTATTAATAAAGATTAAATATGAAATGCACATTTAAAATTTGACGTCGTGTAAACTGACTTTTCGTGTCTCATTCTACTTGTTTACTAGTGATCACCAAACGATTGTGTGCTACGTAACTCGCATATCTTGTCCGACCACGGCGTTAAAATGCATGTTATTACAATTTCAACTTGACACTGTGTATAAAGTTACTTTACGTTTCAAGTGAAGTGATTCGTAGTGCACGAAGTTAAGCTAAGTGAGTAAAAGAGTAAAAGTCTAAAGTCAATGTTTGCCGTCGTGATTTGAACCTCCCTTGGCTGCTGCCAGTGACGCGCATTCCATGGTACTCTGCTTTCGAAAAACGTCCATCGATTTCAAAATTTAATATTAGTAATATGATTTGAACATTTGTTGAATAGTTCGCTCAGAATGAGAGTTAAAGCATACATTACGTAACAAAGTTATCCTCTTTTGTCTTCTTATGCAGTGAACAACTTTTTTATTTGCGATCTAAGACGATTTATGTAAAATTTCTTGTATAGAATTGCATTTTCCAACCCTTTCATGAATGAAGAAAAGCGCATGTCATTTCGTAGTCGGCCCCGAGGGGAAAATCGCATGAGTAAATGTTGACATCCGGCTTCGTGCAGCTCACTGCGCGGTCTTCTTGTCCTACGTTCAACGGAGACATAATTGGTTGCACTAAAGATTTATATCACTATTGCAAATAGGATTTTTCTTATATTATATCACAGAAGGGGGTTAGAAATTAATATTGAAACTTCGGTAAGTCCTTCGAGACTTTGTGCGACAGCTTATAATGAAACCTTCTCGACAATGAAGTCTCAACAATCGTTGTCGACCTATTCATAAGTTTTCTCAATTTATATACAGCCAGGATGAGCAAACATCAATTTCGCTTCGATATACTGTATATGGGCATATTATCAACATACTTCACGTGCAGGTTTAATTAAATAGAATATATTTATTTTCACATAGTTATTATTTATAAAGATAGCTTAAGTGTACACAGTTCTTGTTACAGTCTTGCCTATACTGTTTATGTTTCACATATACTACGTACATAAATAGCTTTTTATAAAACTTTAAAAATGTTGTTACCGGAAAAGTAACAACACGTATCACGCATCCTAAGTTATATTAATACCTTAATATTGTTAGCCAAACGATAGACTACATATAATCAAGTGTACAAAATGTTAGTGCGACGTTCGCAAACACTGAACTATTTTATATTTGCGGTTAATATCTGAACGATCAATTTGCATGGTAATTAGGAGTTTGCTCGCTGTTTTAACACAAATTAGCTTTAATCAAACGAGCGGCTATTTCACGAAAGCCGATAATATGTAAAATCTGATGGACAGTAAAATTCTATGTTCATTGCATTCCTGCAATTTTCATGGCGCTAATTTTTATAGAAACTGATGTTTTAATTTCAAATGACTGATTAAAAATCTGTTTTAATATTATAACTAAAACATAAAGAACGAATGTTAAATTATTTCCGTCAATAATTGTGGGGTTGTTTGCTTAATTCATAGACGGAGTATTATTTACACACACCAAGTGGGAGTTTTTAGCGTAGTCGTGGGCCAAAGTGGCAAACTGCGGCTTGCACAAATGCACCTCACCCTCATTACCAATTCATGCCTCATGCGGATGTGCACGAGTCCACTGCAATCAACTAGCTTTTTCTTAGCTTTCAATTTGTTATACAGAATATTTTATATCGAATGCCTTTCTATTTGCTAGTATACTAACGATTTGGGGCAAGTTTTAGTTTTGACTATAAATTGTTTATCAATTTACGTAGCAGTGACTATCAGATGATGAAACTCTAAAGAATATGGCTTATATGTACGAAATTATTTTAATTTTATTAGTATAATTATTATTAAGTTGATGAGAACTATTTTTAATGACGAAGTTTAAGATTTTTAACATTTTGTTCTATTCAAATTAATTTTCTAAAAGCGGTAACAAAGTAAAATGTTTTCAGTACATGTATAGGAAATTAAAATAGAACCAAAACTCTCCAAAACCAATCTATCAAGTTGAAAGAGTAACGAATAAAATTTTTAAATCAGCGGTAAAAACCTAATGGAATGAGAAACAAAGACATTGTTTCGCTCTCCCAACTTCGGGTATAAAAAGCTGTACAATCCAAATAAAATTGAAGTTGAATTACTAAAGGTAATTCAACAAGTAAGTATTACAAGTGTAAACGTGTACCGCCGGCACGCCATTTGCAAATAAAGCTAGGAAGATATCAAACAAGCAATGTTTGTAACATGCGATAAAATACCCCAGGTAGGTACTATTTGGCATTTATATACTCCATGACTATTTCAGTTTTTCAAGTTGATCTACTGTATTTAATTGTAAAAAGGCTTTGAAGCATATTACGTTGTTTAGCGTGACTCAACAGAAATGGAAATATGATTATATTGTTTCAAAGTTGCGATTTAACTCGCGCCAAAAACTTTTAAATAATGTAATGTAGAGAATTTTACGAATGACACACTTAACGGCCATTAATTGGAAAATGTTTCACTAGTAATACAGTACGACACGTTTTGTTGATAAATCGGCTGTAAACCTAAATAGTATTTATAGACGATTTCAAAATACGTTAATCAGCTGTTAGAGCGATCCACTGATCGACAGTTGCGACGTGTTCTCTCTATCCTATCTTCACGAGTGTTGATGCTACTAAAACCCAATGGCGCATTATGGATACTGTTATGTCGGTATCGAAAACACCGACACATTTGATAACAAAGGAAAAACACCGAACGACCGACAAGATGTTCTAAAAATACTTTCGCAATCTAGCTACCTGTTCACCTGGGCTGCCCATTCCGGCCTTCCCATAAAGAAGAGGAGACGGGAAGCGCTGGGAAGGGTTTATCGTTCCTGAGGGAGCGACCGCCAGCCTCGACACTATATCATTGCCACCTCTGTACGTCTGTGTACGTACCGACCTTGTACTCACACATTAAGAACGCAAAACAAGTTCATTTGCGATGTTCAATTATTGATCCCATTTCCTTCACGTCCTCTAATTAAAAGCTTTCCTACGATATATTGTTTTGTATAAAACTCATTTTACTCATTCATCATGAAGTAAACATTATTTTGGGAAATTCGAATCGCAGTCAGAATTGTAATTAGTGAAATGAAGCCTCCATTTGCCGACGTGCGTTGCAAAATTTGTTGAATAACTCGTTTTTGTGCATTATTGTAAATCGGTAATCCGTTGCTTGTCAATATGTTCCAAATTTAACGCACTATGTGGTCTGTGTTCATATCCTACCTTTATAGTATTATTATATTAAGTATTGTAATTAATCACGCGCCTCCGTAGCACAGTAAATAATTATATACATAAAATATTTAACATCTAAGATGAAGAGAAAATCTTACGTTTGGCTAGCCGAGTTGGCTGATCAAGATATTAAGTAAAACGGACAAAGAAAAATGTCTGCGTCATAAAACATTAAGGGACACCGGAATTCACTCACACAATAAATCACAAGTGACATGAATTTACCTTAATGTGACGGAAGGAACGAAAGGTACCGCCATGCAATTCGCAACGTTGAAATATAAACTTTACAAACAAATAAACAAACGTTTTAACTACGTTGCAATATTAATTTCCATTTTTAGGCACATCAATGTAATGGCAGGTCGCGTTTTATTTAAAAGCAAAAGAGCCAAAAGCGACAGTGTTATAAAAAAAGAATCGCAAAACAAATTGCCATAGCTGCGAGCTATAGCGGAGATCAGAATTTTTGATTTTTTTTTACAACACTGTCGAATCGTTTTATGAGCCAATAGCGTGTTTTATTATATCAAGTAATAATATATCGACATGCGATCGCATACTAGGAATATTTCTAGCCACCATTAATACTTTTAATTACAATATTTGTCAGAATATACTAAATTCATAGTAATATTACTTACATATTTAGTTTTTATATATTTTTGAACGTCACTAACATAGTTTTAAGTTGGATAGCAACAATGTATTTGTAGCTTTTGTACATAGGTGTAGATATATAGCTCTTATTACTAGTAACATGTACACCGCAAGGCGGGACTTTACTGCACTCCTGAGACCTCAGAGCACCTGACCTGAGTACATTGATTCCACATGTACGTTTCACGGCAGAGGTCATACTACCACATACATACCTTTGAGAGAATCTAATAATACATCTCCGACGCGCTTTGATGTTGAAACTCTACTTTCACATTTGAATATTGAGATCGACATTTAAACTTTGAATGATAATAGGGAAAAGTATTTTCAATTATTCTTACTTTATCTGACTAATAATAGACCGATAGAGAATTGTGTTTGACTGCTTAGTAAAAATGCAATAGTATTATCATTGCTTTTGCATCCTCGCAATCTACATAATAGGTCTGTTATTTATTCACATTCATATATCGTATAGGTTTCTTGCAAGGGTCCGTGGATACACGAGGGTGAAGTGGTTAGAAAACTTTTGGGTCCTTATTTATTGTTATTGCCTCATTAAGGTACCTTACAAGCGATATCCTACAAATTGCAAATAAATAAACCAACTCGCACACTCGTAGAATCAGTGAATGGAATTACTTTAATTTCCGATGCATTTCGTATTGTGGTCGTATTTTTATTACGCAAGCGTAAATTGGCTTTGTATGATAATAGGTTAATATAAATGAATTACAGGTGAGCCTTTTAAGCTGAGTAAATTGATGTAATAAAATGTATTGGAAGGACTTTTTGCAGGATTTCCATTAGGGCTGGTAGAGAAATACTTTTTTTATTAATTAACACTTGGTCTGACTTCTTTCTTTTGTGATAACAATTATGATGTCCCTTTATTCAAAATTATAAACAACGGTTCAGATATTTTAATATACATATCTTGTGAAGAACAATATTTGTTTACTCATAGAATCTATTATCTATAATAACATTAATACGCTGAAGAGTTTGTATGTTTCTGTGTTTGGACGGGCTTATATCAGAAGCCACTCGTACGAAATTCTTTAATTTGAGTTTTTTAGATTTTTATATATTATATTTTCAAAAACTTAGGGATCCTTAGTAAAAGTCTAATAATGTAAGCCATGGTGTAAAAATCAAAATGAACGCGTGCAAAACTTTTGGCAAAAGCTAGTATAGGATATATGCAATTAGCAATAGAACAAATTTTCTGACTCAGCTTAATCGGTTATTATAATGCGTTATTTTCATACATCATAGAATTCAATTTACTACCAAATAAACACGTAATCAATTTCAATAAATATCTAAACATTAACAGTGCTACTGAATTTCCACTCTGTGCACAATTAGGACCGTTCAAATACAGCTCGCAACTGCATATCCATTGAGCCAACTGAATCACGTCTAAAATATCATTAAAACGAGACGTTAAGCCGTGTTTAGTTTAGTAGCAGTAAATTTCGTTCGAGTTCATAGATATAGCTAAGGTATTTTGAACTTATTGAGCGCAAATTTTGAAGACCGCAACCCTTTGAATAGTCAATGTCGCGTACCCTTATCTCGCCACAGAAAGGCGACACCACATTACCGGTATTATGCCGCCACTCGCGCTTTATCAAGCTCCTTCAATATGCGCCCTCGCGTTGGGCATTAAAGTTGTAAATCCTGTATACACTAAAATACATGGCATTTTCAAAGTGCAATTTATATTGTACTTGCTATGCCCGTGACTCTGTATGTATTAGCCTGGTGATATACACATTCGCTTTATAACGTGAAGTTCAAACATTAAACGCCATCATGCCGTATATACTCCGCCTTCTTATGTATTAAGTTAATTCGGGATGTTTTGTTTAATTGCTATATATTAATATTTGAAAAAAAATCTCGATACCTCAATAAGAATATTATAGGTTTGGAGGAAAGTGAATTTTTACTGTAGTTATACGAAAAATTCAAAAAGTATTGACAACGATTTTCCCATTTTTACGAAGGAAGTTAACTTAATAAATTACTGTTGCATTTCAAATATCGGATGGTTTGTCGTAATATTCGAAAAATCGTCCATATTTTGCTACCGTTTATGTAGGACAAATATATACTTGTGTTAAAAATTCAAGTAGATAATGTTGCTTAGATAGAAACACGTACATTTAACATTCATCGTAGTTATATGGATAATGTATTGTAAGTTAGTGCACAATATTTTGTGTCGAGCCAATGTGCCGCACGAGTGAGCTTTGTTGCACGTCTTATGTGACGTGAAAACTGGCTTTACATTTTCTCCACAACGCGAAGAGAAAATTTAATAAGCGAATTACTAACACAGTTCCGGCACGCAAAGCGATTAATATTTTAACTAATTTAGATTCATAGTTTTCAGGAGATGTACTTCCTCTCATTACAATTTACCTAAAACCTGTTAAAATTAATGTATTGAAATGACTAAAATACATTATTATAACAAAGTTAAGCGCCTTTACATACATTTATTAATAATGGATTTGTTGAGTGCGTGTTTCTAACGTTCTGGGGTAATCTTTTAGTCCTTTTTATCTTTCCAAGAATACTTATTCGCGAATACTTTCTCGTAATACATTTAAATAGCTCAACTACAGTTGTATCATCGACTCTAATTTTAAATATATGGATATTGTATAATATAATATATGGATGGACTCTATTTTTTAATACATGGGTATTAATGTGTTTATCACATATTATATTACATTAAAATTGTTAAGCTGGATACTCCCGACGATAAATCATCAAAGGTTTCATGATGTCTTCATAAACTACAGCTATGAAGCGTTTCGATGACGTCAACTTTTCAGAAGCTACCATGCCTCAAACTAATATAACAGACACACACAAAAAACACATAATCCCTCTTTTAGCGCCGGCGGTTAAAAAAGATTTTTTCTAATATCTCTATATATTTTTGAACTTCATTTATTTGGGAAACTAGGACGGAAGAAAGAATTCAAAACTAAGCCAGTATACCATACTATCTCATAAACATGCCTCTCGAGAAACGAAACAGTTTCCTATTACAATACAAATTCATCCAATTCTAAGAATTGATTTCAATATTTTACATTTTTACAAGATACGCCTCAGGCGGATTATAGTGAGACGATATTTTGCAGTCATGTCAGCGTTGTCATGAATTACGTTACGGTAGTAGATAGTTACCTTGTTATTTCGCCTACGTGTTCAATTTAACTCGCTACGGAGACGTATACCTCGCACTTTGGAGACATAATATCGACGATAACCGAAGTTTGCTATATGAAAATTAGGTAGTGAACTTGTTTGCGTTCCTTCGTATCGGATTCGAATTTGATATTACAAGATTATCGAAATAGCGATATATTAATTATTTCATCTTGAATTACATAGAACTGTGCGCGTTAATATGATTTATTCAGCGGAACGTGCTAGCTTACGCCATAAACCAATCACAATGACTAATTATTGCATTATACACGGCAAACCGTAGCAGGTCTACGAAATTAAGTAGCAGCTGTTTACACGGTTTGACTACTATCATTAAATGGGTACAGTGGAGACCTATGTGTAAAAGGGAACAAGTTTTTTGTACTCGTTATTAATACAGATTAAACATATCTATAAAACTACATAAAAATTGCCTCTTCTCACACATGAATACGTATATAATCCTGTATATTGGTAGACAACAGTATTCATAATTATATGGGAGCGTAGATCCCTCGGGTGCAGTAAACTGACAGGCTCGGTTTGCGAATTGCGATATCGGCTCACGAGTACTTCGCTTCAATACACCTGTGACACGCGAACTGAACGCGGCCATTATTTCAGGCTTCGCTATTTGACCGATTCAATACAGCCTCTAGTTATGTATATGGTTAAAGTATTCAAGATTTTGATAATTATTATTTCAATCATAAATGAAGGGCGTCTTATGTTAAAACAACTATTTTTCATCTACTCATAAGATACACAGATTCCCGTAAGGATAGAAGAAGGTACTCGCAAACTCTTTTCGTTTCCTTCACCCCCATTAATGCTTTCATACAAGTCTGCTCTTGGGTATAAATGTCATATAGGCCACTATCACTAATTATTAACTTAAATTTTACAATGACGATAACAGGCGTAAAGTAACAGAACTATTTACGTCATTCCAATGTATCTTATATATAATAATTATAATAAAAAATATTTTTTAAGAAACTCTCGTCATACAAAATAAAGCCAAAAACTATATTGACGATGTCAGCTATTACAAAATCTATTTTCCTCTATGTTTTCGTCGGATCATATAAAATATCAATGTTTAAATATATATTGCCATATCTAGTATATGATGCGTAAGTAAGGATAACTTCCCTTTAAGCATCAAAATTCAAAAACTCATCAGCGATAATGTCGAGGAGCAAGGGTCAATCCGTTCAATGTTCCGAGAGAGTTGAGTGGAGCGGATCGGATCAGCGGGCTCCTGTATTTATTTACATGTAATTAGGTCGGTGCCGGTGATCGACGATGGCGGAACTTCGCGAAAACAATCCATTATAAACGGGTTATCTGCAATAGGTGAGCACTTTAGCAAAGATATTCCAAGAGTACCTGTACAAGATAGCAATATTTTTAGTATAATAGAGATATTTGATTATGATATATAAAGCAATAAAATATATTCGCCTAGAAATAAAGCGTTTGGCAATCCGCTCTGAGTTTATCTTGACTTTGCCGAGTAAGTAGAGTAAAGTATAAAACCTCTTTAAGTTTTGTCGATATCCCAGTTTGATTTTTGACATATAAATTCGTATATTTCATCGCCGTTTTTAAATACATCAAATATGAAAATGTTTAAAAACGTAAAAAATATTTTTAAAAATTTCAAAGTACATCAACCTTAAGTATTTTCAACTCGGGTATAATTAAATTAGCTGCGCATACCTCATATTTGATTGTAATCTGAACAGCCTTTAACCAAATTATCAGTGCAATATCAGGTTGCGGCTCATTCAAAGCCATGTGTGCAAACAGAAATTTGAACCAGTTCACTGTCTTCTATTAGTAATATTGACTTGTATTGGGTTTTAAGCACACGTATTGAGGGTAATGAATTCATATACATCTGACAGCTAATGGACCTGATATGCGACAGTGGCTGTAACTTGTTGTATTGTACCAGCTTATTTTGTGTTGGGGTTTATCGATCATTCACGGTTTGATCATACATTTATAATCCGTGATAGTCTATCGTGAACCTTAATCTGGGACAATACGAGTATGAAGATGATTTTTAAAGTTAGCACAAAACTTAATATTGTACACTAAAGCTTTGTCTACACAAATCTAGTTACATCTATTGGCTGACTCAACAGTTTTTGTTAGAATGTAATAGTGCCTATATGTAGTATTCAGGCAACATTTATATATTTTGAAACGAAATAAAATTAGTAGAATATAATATTTAGAGAAATTTAATGCAGAAGTGCTATATTTATTCAGCAAGTAAGTTGAACTGTCGTGAGTGTCAGGTAGATGAACTCTTCAGTACCGAGTTTAGGACTATCGTTTTTTGTACATATTGATTAACGTTTTTTTGAAATTCCTATGCTGTTAGCAATTTAACGAATTACAATATAATAATAGCATTGAATTGGGTGTCAGTGTATAGTGGAGACCACAATATACATTCAATTTATCACTGCAACTCGGACTCTTATCTTACTACGTATAACCGCGCCAATCCGTTACCGATATTTGGGCAAAATACAAATTCTTTTCACGACTATTCAAGTTTGAACTGTATTTCAATATAACCTAAGTCTGTTTTCATGAAAGTTGTGCAAAACTTTACAACGTTTTATTATGGATAATCCTCATGATATTGGAAGGCCCGTCGCTGCATTCAGTGGGCTGCACAAAATTTTCTATAAGGATAAAAGCAAACAAGATAGCCATCGAACTAATGTTAAAGCTGAGCTGCTATAAAATGCAACGTTATATTTAAAGGACAGTGATCTGAATAAAACGTTGGAAAATCTGCAATATTGGTGAAATTAAGCTAGGCAGG
>JAOSYY010000014.1:7820720-7833040 GCA_025727935.1 Hebomoia glaucippe | reverse complement strand
AACGTTATATTTAAAGGACAGTGATCTGAATAAAACGTTGGAAAATCTGCAATATTGGTGAAATTAAGCTAGGCAGGAGAACCTTTCTAAGATATTATCTCTGTGATACTTTTCTTTTGGACTAAAAGATTTATTGGATTCACTTGTGATTAACAAACAGTCTTATAAAGTAAATGCAGACCTGCTTCTGTAGTAATACCTATCTATGTGCTTAGAACCTACTTATATACTAAATATACCTGTTGAAACTAATTTGAAATTCAAAAGCTAAAAGATGTTTTTAAACTACCAATTCCTCTCCTTTACTTTTCTATAAAAAGTAAATTAAATTAATATTATTAAATTTTAAAATTAATTTTTAAAGGAAAAAATCATTGAATGCGTTAATCCTTTCGCTGCAGCTGTTAGAATTTATTGTGTTAATTGAAGAGCGATATTATCTTATTGGCTCGCATTGTAGCTTTGCTCTGTCGAATATGCCTTCATACATTATACAATTCAAACGACCTAGTGCATGCAATATTAATAAAGCGAAAAGTATTTTAGTGTAACAATAGAAGTTTTGGCAAGTAATAAGTACGATGGCGACCATACGGCGGGCGGAGCCCCCTCGCTGCAATTGCTAAAATGTTTCCCTTTTTGGCATTCTTTCAACTTAGTTAATGTACACAAAACAACACTGTGAACACTGCTCTGTGCGACCACACCGATTTTTTTTCAGACATGCACTCTACATGTCTCCTCCGCAACATATTTCTGTTTGAGGAGTTATCCAAAGTCTCGTTTTGAAACGACTGAAAAAAAGTCAGTTATCATAGTGTGCCACGAGAATACACATAAAAAAATAAGTAAAAATCGCCTGTCTGTACATTTTTGGTAAAACGTATCTCGGAGCATAACATCGTCTTTCAAATTCCATGTCAGAGAAATAAGTTATCCGTATTTAAAAATATTACTCTTAGTTTCCTATACTTACAAAAAATCAGTAGAAACCGCGTGTCTATACATACAAAGAATTTACCCAAAAATAATATGATAGACAACTAGAAGTAGGTAACAAAATCGACAAGAAGCCGCGGGCTGTAGCTGGTGAAAGATGTATATAATCTTCCTATAGAGAAAACTGAAAAATCGTAGCTACGTAACCTTTTCAAACTTTCTCTAGTGAACGTTAACGGTGAATGAATAAATAAATATAAAACGTTGAACGCAGTGAATTGACTAGAAATTGTGTGTAGGTGTAGTTATTTCAGTGGTCATTCATATTCGATTGTGATCTATTTATATTTTGAAGAGGGAACAACAAGCTCTCAGTTTCTACACCCACTCGTTTTCACAACAATATTTTCCAAGTATATTTTACATGTGTAACCTAATATACTGCATGCATATAAAGCAGATAAGCCGTGGACTAAAATATAAATATAAACCTTTGTTAAACTGCAAATACCGTGCAGTGTAGTGTAGTATTCATTAATTTTATTTTCGGAGCTAAACTGCTGGCGTTTGTTTCGCTAGGTACTTTATATATTTGAAGAAGAACTAATATGTAGGTAAATGTTTTCGTTCATCGCTTGTTTTTCATCAAGATCTTTGTTCGTAATGTTTTAATCCCAGCGCACAATTAAAGGTTTTTTATGTTTGACGCGTCTGTTTATGGCATCGTAGATACTAAAGGAATGTGCCGATTTTGATGTTGTCTATATGTTTGAGAATAGACAGTAGATATAAACTTTATAGTTTTATTTACATAATATAAGGTAAATGTAGCACACATTTAGCAGAAATTGCTGGGTGGTTATCTGCCAATCAGTTAATCGTATACAAAGTAAAATTTATTAAACTTTCATAACGCGAAAAAATATTATTTATTAATATGTTATAAATCACAGCTGTCAGTTAGCGATCAGCGACAATTAACATGGGTACATAACTCACTCTTGACGTCAGCTATTGCGTCGAGGTCCGAATGAAAACACCACTTACCACCTAACTGACATGCCAGCCGTGTCCCGAATATTTGCGCACACCACTCGCAGTCTATGAACTTTTAGTTATTTTGCACTGTAATAATATTTAGTTTAAATCGAATTCACACCGAGATACAATGTCTTACAATGCATTACTTCTAACGCATCAAAAGTATTCTCAGAAAGATTCGAGTGCCTCGTAATTTTTAATTTGGCTGCCATAGACTATTATTAGCATTCTAACAAAGATAATAAATATAATTAAATATTTGCAATAAATGAAACTATTTCTATAATGTTCAGTGATAGCAAGATATATGATTTCAGCCTCCCAAGTCTGTTATTATCATCTATCTGTTAACTGTAGATTGCCCCAATATAGTAATCAAGTTCTAAATAATATTATATTGTGAGAATTAAGTTCTTATTAATAACAGCGACTTTAACGTCGTTATCGTTGTTTCTTATTGTCACTGCGTACGCTTATTTACACTTATCACCTGAATAGTTTCAGGAAAGAGAGCAATTAATTCACTCAGTCTAGTCACGAAAATTTTTCATTTTAATTAAAGCTCCGACCCGAGGATCGTTGGCTAATTAACCCATTAAAACACAGACTCTTCTTTCATTTTATCTTTTTTCCTTTAACGTTCACTTTCTTGCGATTTTCGAAATGAAAATAGAAATAAGTCGGGAAAGGATAAAACCGCTCGTACTGCATCGCTAACCCAGTTGCTTTTGTGTGCCTCAAATTACCCTATTACTGTTTGACAAATCCAAGTCTATTCTTTAGACTTCCGTCATTAAAAAAGGAAAAAAATCCGAGGTTTACAACATTTAAGCGACCCTTTACATCAATGATTTCCTCAAGACAAAGTCGAGCACTTAATATTGTTAAACAGATGAAAGAAGTTATGAAATGAAATTAAATTTCTTTGAGAAACAACTAAGTATCCAGGAGCGTTTTAAATTAAGAAATTCTAGGCAGAGTTCTCACTTAATTACCGTATTAAAATGTTTTTACTGTTATGATTCTTTAATAAAAATGCGATGAAATATTTTCAAAAATAACTTTAGGTTTGTACTCATTCAATTCGTTTGTAAGCGAGAAAAATCCTGAAAATATTTCAAGAGAAATGGGTGCACTAGTTCTGTCAATAGGAATTAGGCTTTATTTTGAGGGACGCCTTTATGTCCCTGGAAAAATATATGAAAAAGGTTTTGTTAAAACGCGAGCTGAAACTTGTTGCCGTCATAAAGCGGCGACGAAACTCCCTAGACAATAGCACATGTCAGCGAAGGTAAGGCCGCGTGTACAAAGCGAGTGCCTATGAGTACAGTCAACAAGACAAGCGGGTAAAGCCGCGATCAGCTGAATGACGAAGCAATTACGGCCATTCAACCCGGAGCGCAGTCAGTCGCGGCAAGTGGTGAGATTGGTTTCAATAAAAGCGCAATCCCTCCCCCATGTTTTTCTTTCATCGCTCAACTATAAACGGCGTTATTCACTACGAACACTGTTATTAGTTAGTCTTAATAAGCCTTTTATATTAACGGGGGTTTCTTTTCTTTTTCAGGTATTACGAGACAATTAATTTTCCTGCAGCATTCTAAGGTACAGTGAGAAAATTATGTTCTATTAATAATTTGTAAAGATTGCGGCGTCAAATGGAGAACTCGAAGACTTGTGTAATTAATATTCCGAACGCTCCTAAAAATCATCAAAGGCGTAAATTATCGTAAAATAAGAGGGGCTTAAATCGGTTTGAGGCACGTGATAGCCCAGCCCGAGCGAGAAAAACCTCCGTCGCAATCATTAAAACGCGCTCGAAATGCCCGCGGCTGCGTTGATTAATCATCTCCCATGATTAATAAGATTGAGAAAAAAGATATTCCCGTATCTGTACTCGCCCTTATATAAATACCAAATTAAAAACAAACAGCGGATAATGTGCACACATATAATGTTATACGTGATTCGTGTAGTGTGGTGCATTACGTTTTGTATACCTTCCGCTCTATTCTAATTATCATCAACATTGCACAATTAAAAACATTTTTGTATTTAGTCGGCTTTCACTAGCCTTATTTTATTAGTATATTCACATATTAACATGTGATTCAAATAGATTGCAAGAAAAAACTTCTTAACATATATATTTGACGTGATTTAGACCGTGCCTTTTGCAGCAGATATAACCTAATTACGCGCTTTCAACTTGTCATTTTCTATGACAATGGTTTTTAATCTGTCTGAACCTATCTTCTTTTATGGTCTTCTTAAAGATATCGGGTTAATATGGCTAATCGGACAAAACTCGTAGTTAACGCACATGTTGTTATAAAAATAATTTTAAATATGTTACAAAAGTATTTCATATGATTGTAGTCACATTTAACACGCAGTAATGACGGCAATCACATCTGAACGACATTTGTTTGTATTACTTGGTTACGGGGTTGTTAAGCGCGAAGCATACTCTAACTGATTGCATCGTTCATTGAGTCGTTTGACGAACGAGCTTACGCCTACAATTTATGTCTGTATAAGCTGTTACTCATATTACAGGGGGAGTTTTAAATGTCGCTTTTTTAAGATGCATAATTTACTAGCAAAACCAGCTCAGTGACTCATTGTCGGCGAATTTAATACGTTGAGTGCACCTATTTTACAGCAGTTTTAAATGTCCGCGAGATTGATCACTGGGATCGGGTAGCTAATGTCGGGATTGCATTAATTTATCGTCCGTTTATATACAAAGTTCAAACCGAACACACAGGAACTTAGTTTTAGCAACAAACTTTACAAATAAATGTATTTATAACAATGTTGGAAACTTGCCGCGATTAAGTAGGAAATATGATGAGACTAGATGCTCCTCGGTCGACTAGTAATTACAGTAATTACGTAACTTTAACACTATTAAACATCACGTGAAGTTACTCTATAGACGTTTATCTGAGTTTATGACCCGTCTCTAGAGTAATATTTGTCATAATACCTATATTCATCTCAGAATGGTTTGACCCCCGATGCAAAAACAGGACTATTGTAAGTTAGACGTGTCTGTGTGTATATGTCTTTTAGTGCCTTAAGAAAGAAAGGTCTTGGTTGATATGATCTGCGTGTATATAGTTCTTAGCGATAATTTGAGAAGATTTTTTCAGGCATTAATAAATTTGTCGTTTTAGTTTTCAACATTATTCTAATAGCCGATGTTAACAAGATGGATAAGTTTGTAGAATCTGTAAACAATGCTATATATGCATTAAGTTTAGTGATTTTTTTATAGTTTATCAAAATTTTCTAAGTATAAGTTGATTATAAAAAATGAGCTTTTTGTTACTCATGAAACGTTTGGACTATTTTATTTTTTCGAATCTCATATATTATTTAGAGAATAATATTTCTCTTGCAATATTAAACTACGAAAATTGCACAATCTTAAAGAACTCAAGCCAAAATCTCACAACATAGCTGTATATTTTGCCAAGAATACATAAAACTCCACATGTTTCATCACAAAGCACCATTTGCCGAATAGGTTCGACTACTGTAAAATATCTTCAGGAATAGCTAAGAGAATTGAGCAAGTACCCTCTAAAAGTAACGTTTTCGTGTTTACGGTGGACGGAGCAAATTACTACACTTCATACTACACTACTGTGTTCCTGGTACGTACTTTGAAGTGTCGACTTAGTTTTCTGGAAAATAACTACGTACATACTCATGTTTTTCAAGTTCATACTCATCTTTAACCAAGGGCGTAACACTGTTGACAGAATACAAATATAAAAACAAAAATTTTGAGAGACCCCGACACAAAATCGTAACTACGAACGATCTCGATTGTCTAAGCTTTTAAACAACAAGCTGATGAAAGTCGACCTTTTCGTCTAGGAGCAACAATTCCATAGATAAACAAACATATAGACAAGTTACATGTATAACACCTCTCTTTTTGTCGAAGGTTAAAAAATAAAAATTACTTGTATCTACATTTGAAACGCTCAGAAAATACAATTTATGTAGACATGGTATCAAAACGAGAATGTATAATGTGGTGAGTAGCCACGCTTCTTACTTTCTTAGCAACGAAATGTACATAATTAGAAAAGTTTTTACGAGCACAACTCCGACAAGTCGTCGCTTGTCACAGGCTGACACGGCCCCCTCATGTCCGGATGCAAATTATAATTTCACCGAACAAATTATTTACAAATTGTTATTAATGTTTCTTATTATTTATTTATGGAACTTTGTAATATATACATATATACTCAAATTTTTGTTAATGTTTATTATCATCATACAAGACTATTACTCTGATATGCTTAATAAGTAGACAAAAAAATTTAATAAAATGTATAGTTATTAAATAGGTAATAATTAACCGTTGCATGTGCTTTGTATCTTTTCATTGTTTTATATTTAAGAAATTAGATTGGATTCTATTTCATGTAAATTAATATTAATTCTTAAATTAAGTATAATTAAGGCTAGACGAGTGTCCTTCGAAGTATAAAAGAACTTTGTAATCTCATGTTATAAAAATGATTGCAATTTTTGGCACGACATCACGTCAACGCGCTTTCCTCGCCTAAATGAGTGTAATTACAAAAGTTTTTATTACTAACTGCGCGCCAAAATCGCTTTCTACGATCGTATTCCGACCATTTCGCAGACATGGACGCTATGCCAATGTCTTTTGAAGTTATGCATTTGTGAACAAAGTGTTATATGCAACAACGGAAGCGAACAAGACACTTCAAGGCGGTAAACGCTTTTAATATTGTGTCTACTAATAATGACCAATGTCTAGACCAAATGGTACTTTACAGCCACTAAAATTTATAACTATGACTATTTATATACATTATTACTAAGCATTTCCTTATTTATTTTGACTCTCCCGAAATTTACTCAGTAACATACACAGATTTCTCACAGTGTCAATTTCTATTTTCATTCAATAAACAAAGCCAATTATAAAGTATAAATTAAGGGATTTATTTCAATTTTCATGTTATATTCGTTCCCCAAACATCAAGTTTAATTAGTGTTCATTGCATTTAGCAACATTTTAATCTGTCCTACTTACGCAACACAAATTCTCGACACTGCAGATGTTATTCCATCATTAACCACAAGAAAGCGTATTTAGTAAACGCTACAAATGTGACAATATATTAAGAGCGGCGAGTGCGGCTTGCATATGCAGGGAGTCGCCTTGACGTCGCGATATGTCCCCGTGATGTATGCGACGCTAACTCGCATGTTCCTTCTTGCTTAACACCGTGAACACTCGCACGACATAAATTTCAACTTAAACCCACAACTTTGGTTTAGAAGTGTGGAATTCACAGAATGAAGTTTTTACAGCTCCTCCCTACATTTTCACCCGCTAAGTCCTTAAATTATTACGTTCCGCTGCTCTTTTGAAATTATATGTATATATGTAAGTTTTCTAATAATGTTTTCCCGTCGAAATGTCTGCGAAAGTTTTAACAATAGGTTTGGCGGCTCGTGAAATTATTTTATAAGTAGGTGTTGCCTAGGGCTTAGTTCGCGTGGAGAATTTGAGACATTCCCGGCTTGTAGCTCCCTCTCTATGCAAAATTACACGACCTTTGCTCTTTTGTTGTATTATAATAAATAATAAAAAGAAAAACTTGTGTGGAATTAATGGTATTCGAAATATCTTAAAACACAATAGAATATTTCATGGAAATATAAGCTGCAATAATAGCCATCCTTGGCGCAATCATAATTACATTTAAGCGTTATTGTGAATTGAAATCACTGAATCAATATAAGTTACCGTTTCATTAATAAAATAAGCACTGGCAATATAAAGCTATCGATACCGTGTGTATTGCAATCTACCGCGCCCAAGCTTCCACTTTTATCGGTCCTGGACGATCTCGATAAAAATAGAGCAAAATTTTTAATAAATTTTCCTGGCAATGATTAAAAGTGAAGATAGTGGATGGGGAATGACGGGGGAATATCGTGAAAGCGGTCAAGCGCGACTTTCAAGATGCTCACGACGGCGTTTGTTACGATTACGTAAACAAATTTATGTCTGGCGATGTGTATTGTGTAGTTTATAGTTTAAACAACTTACCGTGATCATATTTATGTTTGCGTAACATTATATATTATATATTTATGTTAGATTGGTTTCTCGTTATTTATCTAGAAATTTAGGATGTGCCTTCAGACTTGATCTTGCGTGTAGGTTCCTTTGATGTTAAGTTGAGGCCCAAAAACCCAAGCTTTTTAGATTATTCCGGTTGACAATAATTATAAAATTGATAACATAACCCATAATTAACAACCATATGGTATTATACATAAAAAATTGAACCGTTCGGTTAGGAGCACACGTCAATATTATAAAAGTTTATTTTATACATCAGAGGTTAAAAGCTGAGATCACAAGTATGTTTAAAGGAAAATACGAAATGGTTTTTGAACGTATTCGAACACGCGACGTCTTAATGCTTGAGCAAAAAAACAATCTTTCTATTATCTTACTATTATCAAGATCCTAACTTCTATTAAACTATTAGTTTACTGTCTATCCTGAGCTTCATTGAAATACTTCAATAATAAAACTTTAAGTCGATAGAAGCTTACAATTGTGACGATAATATTACTTCTTACTTCTCTGTTCGTCGTAAATTATTTTATTTTCAAGTTAGCCTTAGTTTTTATTCTGATATTTCCTGACTTATGCTAGGTATTATATTTTTCGATTAGTCCTGTCTAACAATTATAAATATCATTTGTCACATCCATACTAGTACTTCGAACGATAAACAAGCAGTCTTCTAATGCTAGTTAGAAATGCGTTAAATGTATGTGTGCTACGACGTAGCAAGGCCGCCTACGACTTTCGATGATGACCAATATATCACATATACGCAAAAAATTGTGAATTAGATTTATTTGCTTACTATACGAGTATAAATAAGGATATATATGATAAGTATTTAAATCCTAAATAACCTTTATTTGCAATATACTTTACCAACGAGAGACTAATAAGTTTTCATGACAGCATTTTTCGGTACTTTATAATTTTGCCAACCGTATCTCTTGGAATTATTCGTATTTTTTGTTGCTAATATTTTATTTATGTAGCTACTCATTATATTATTAACTATCGTATAGTGAAAGTCTCATAAAATTAGTCAATTAGTTTCAGATATTAGTCAGAACAAGTACACATTCAGACAAATTTCTTATAAATTGTGTATTATAAGTGCAGTAAATATTTTCCTATGCATTAAGAAAAGATCTCATTTTAATAGAAATATAATAAACTAAAATATTTTTTTTAATAAAGTTATATCTTGAAAATTACTTCTAAAAGTGATTTCCAAGAGATAACTATACTAAACTAAAAATGTGCCACGCATATTTCGTTCCTTGATTTCGAGCAGGAAAGACATCGTAGGAACTTTGGGTGCCCCAGCCTGCCGCAATATGTATGATAAATAAATTGCCATCCAATATCAAATGGAAACGATACCGGTGAAATGTACAAAGGGTTCACTTATATTACTAAGCCCATGCATGGATATTTCTTGGAACATCGAGCTCTAAACTGCACCTACAAATTGTACAACGATAATAATGTACATTGATGCTATGAATGTCTGCTTACAAAGCCTTTACGATCTATAATTTCTACATTTTCAATGGCTTGTTACTTTCACTTCATTTAGGATTAATATATCCTCATACTAAAGAGATAAATATTATGAGGTCCGAATTTCTAATAATTTTATAAAATTATATTTTAAACGACTCAATTATTTATTTATAAATTTTGTAATTATTGATGTTCATAGAAATAAAACGCGTTTGTACTTTAGTCTGTGAATTGCCAAATTCTGGAAATAAAAATTAATAGATCAGACGGCCCTTCTTTGAATATGATGTAGTTGTTGTCATCAACCATGAAGTGTCACCCTACTGATAGCTGTCACAAAACAAATTCAACGGATCAACAGTCAAATACTTGCTCAGTTAAGGTACCTACTTGCAAATTGGATTTCATATACGTGTGTAATATACATAAATAGCGTCTACAACAATTTTTATTTACGTCGTCATAATCTTTTATTACTTTGTGGAAATATGAAAAGAAACGATTCATTAGCCCCAAGATATTATATAACTCTTTTCTGTTGCAAAATATATTTTATAAGCTTTTTATTAACATGAATTATTCGTCTCTCTGCTTACTTGAAACTTGTCAGTAAATTATTAGGAGTTACTGAAATCCAATTTATCCGTAATTTAGATTATTTTTGCTGTACTTATAAAATATGATTAATATCTACTTTTTAAATTAAATACCGAAGATTTTTTTTACTAAAGACAATTGAATAATAAAAATTGTAAAAAAGACAAATAAAAAGATATTTGAGTTACGTTTGTACTAATTAATTAGATCTGACACATTAATAAGACGAAATTTGTAAAAAATTTGTATGTTGATAAATATTTTTTTATTAAACACATATTTTTATATGTAACAATAAGGTTAAATAGAGAAAGCCAAGATTATCCTGATAATTGTTATATTAAAAGTCAGTACCGTCTGAATTCAATAGCTTGAAAGCAGAAATGATCTGAGCATCTTTCTGCACTCACTACAATAGATTAAATTGTTATCCTAGCCTACTGAATTATTTAAATGTTATTAAATAATATTACGTATAAGTAATAAATTGTATATACGTGTTAACAAAAAACCGCTCACCACGAACTTTTACAAAAAAACTCTGATACAGCCTGATGTCATTCTGACTCGAGGACAAATGAGACAAAGAAAATAAGAAATATTAAACGTGACTAGAATGTCAAGACTCTTTTCCATGCATGATGCGGGATTGTGCCATCTCACGTTGGCTTTATGTAAACCATTGTTCTTTTATGGATATACGCATTATTATAGGTATGAGGGATATCGTTAACCCAGAAATTTGAAGCAAAGATGTTATTATGATGTTATTACATGGCTTATGAACTACGTCTCGTTGATTATTCATAATATCTACTTTTATCATTTTATTTCTTGTATGTACTGTTTCGCTTACAGAAGCGTGTTCCTTAATTCCTCAATTATGGAATGAATAAAAAATGAAACCCTTTAAGCCTTTACAATTACAGGCTCAATCTCAATGAAAAAATCTTAATATAATATTAGTGACCAGATAACACGGTTGGGTAAATAATGAGCTACCATAAACTTAACTGCAAAATTTATGTCTGCACAGCTTAAAAACACTGCACTTCAGAGATTTAAACTTACAGAATTGAGTTAACGTTTTGCTCTTAGTTTTCTACTTTTTCGCGGAACTTGAATGTATCTCGAAATTGTTTTGTTTAAAATTTTGTTAGGTCTAGGGTTATCATTATTCAAAATTTCTATTTTGTTGAACATTTTAGCTAACGTTATAAATATGGTGCCAACAACTCCTTTTGATCATAGAATTAAAGAAAATCACTCATAAATTGTATACGAATCCAAATACGGTTATTTAATATCGATAGAATTGAAATACTTAAAAAATACATCATACAATTTTAGCTTGGTGGGAGGAACTTCTAATAATTTATAAAGTCCCTCCGGATCACATACCGCCGTTCATAGATAATAACATCGTGAAGTGATGTGCGCGTTTCGATTTTAGTTTATGAATTTTCGAATACACGAAATAAAAATTAGCAAGGCCAGCCGCATAACGTCTTAAAGTGATCTATCATGTAAATATGACTAAGGCCTTAAAGCTGGCAACGCGTCTTCTAACCCTACTAATCTTGGATGTGTCCATGGGCAACAGGAATCGCTTGATATAAGTGAACTCTATGCCTGTTTGCCTTCCTATCACATAAAAATAATTAGACAAGATGAAAGAATAATAAACGCGCACAGATTGAAATTCACTCTCACGTTTTAAGTATAACAAACTATTGTGTTTCTAAAAACATTTTGCAACAGAGCAGTTTGTCCAAAAGTGAAAACAACATTCTCCTCGCTGACCGAGCTAAAGAAAAACAAAAGATCTAGACTAGACGGCGTTATATAATCTAGAGTTCTGGACCAGGAAGCTGATTAACGTCAGTCGGGGCGCGGAGTGAGTGGGGAGGAGTAAACAGCGGGATTTATTGTTAATGGCCTCACTCAGACGTTAAATGCGATGTATTACTTACACAAACGGTTAGTGTGACCTTTATAATATTATAAAATATTGGCATTGCCATAGAATTTAACACGACACTCGAAGCAGTTATTATAACCAAGTTTAAAGTTTCTTTTAAAATTTAAA
>JAOSYY010000014.1:7775915-7811506 GCA_025727935.1 Hebomoia glaucippe | reverse complement strand
CCCGTTGAAGTCATCTTGACTGGTTTACAAGCAAATATTTTTAATTTCAATAAAATCTACTACGTTTTTTATTCTATCCAGTAAACAAACGTCTTATATATCATTAGCTTCTGCCAGCCGATTCGCTCGCTTTAACATCGATTCTATCACATTGAGTGACATTATTGGACTTATAGTAAGGATCGCTAATTTTAAAATACAATATAACTCATAGCCATCCTCGATAAATGTACTATCCAACACTGAAAGAATTCTTCAAATCTGACCAGCGCCTCCTGAGCTCAGCGCTATCAAACAAACAAACAAATTCTTCAGCTTTATAATATTAAGTACTACTATTTATATTTAAAACGGACATCCCAGTTAATATTAGAATTACCGTAGAATTATTTTGAGGAATAATAGTGTCTTAAATCCAATGGATGGTTCCAGTTAGATATAAATTTTATTCTTATTTTCGTGTTTAAACTGTGATTTAAACTCGACTAGCAAAAATTCGTCTGTAGTACTTTAAATTTAAGTACAATAATGTTTATTATCAATATTGCGTATTCATGATACAATTTCGTAAGTTAATTTATTACAGGGAAACAAGTATAATGGTTGTCATAAAGTTTCGGTGGGCCCTCTGCGTCGGCACGCACGAATTGAAATAAAAACCACTACGTGAAGTCCTTTGAATAGTTGATGTATAACTCAGCTCTACTTATAACTGAATAATTCAGAGTATTCGCATCCAAATATTTATTACAATATGTATGCTTTTTGCATTTCTTATTACGTCAAACATATTTTCTGTAGTACAAATCCTTAATCTGCTATGCGAGATTTATATTTTTTTTGATAAATTATCTAACCTAAACCAGTTTCAATAGCTTGTGAATGAAACAATTTTTTCCAAAACTAGCAATCAAATGGCAAAGTTTGAATGGTAGTACAAATTGGTGGGCAGTTGAAATAAGTTGGAAGTAGCCCTGTCCGAAGCAGCAATATCGGCAAGTTCGCAGGCCGCAGCTGGCGCTCCGCCGCCAATGTCTCAATAATCTTCAAGGTACCCTCCTAATCGACTCTTCCTTACTTTGTGCGCAAGTGTGACTAACTGATTAATCCTACGACTTGCTACGTGTCTGCTCCATCTTGAAACATTATTGTGTGGACCACATTTTCCTTTACGTGCTATTATTGGACGATATTCAGACAACTATCGTTGCAAAACCTTCTTATGTATTGACGAAGGACGCCCATTACAAGCTATTGCCTGCTTTCGGATTGTAATTGCGGCGATTTTGTTAAATTGGATAGCTATTTGTTTGTTGCGTGAGACGGTTAACTTTGGATGCTTATTTTTATTTATACTCTGTACCTTAAATGAAACTGTCTTCTTTAATGATATTTTTATTTTATGAAACAAATTAAGTGGTTCAATTTTATACATAGTATTTATATTCTGTCGTTGTGATTCTATTCCTGTTGTTTTCTAGAATAATAAATGCTGAGTAAAAATTATTTAAAATATAGTATTTTGATACTATTTCTGTTGGCTACTGTACCTAGTTTCTAGTAATAAAGTAAATTCTCAAATATTAGCGCAACGTTGCGCCGGCGCATCTTCTCCGCACTTTATGATTTATTTTTACTAACGTGACGGTCATTCCCTATATAACTGCACTCATTACGCTGGTGACACATTTTCATTTTGATCTATTAGCCTGACATAATTAAGTCTGATTTAAAATTTACTTTGCACATTACGAGTAAAATTGTGTTTCAGTCGTAATCACGTATTTTCTTATTTCCATTAGGTATTCTTTGTAGTTATTTTTTAACTTAAGATTGAAGTCTTAAGATGACAAGTAATTTAATTTACTATTTTAATTTCTAGTAATTACTACATACATATCATTTTCTTTGTTATTAATGATAAACACACAATAAAATTATGATTCAACTCTTAAACAGGCTATAAGTACTACTTTCTAAAACAAATTACACTTATAATAAAAATTGTATAGTATGATATTGAGTAAATCATAATCTAATATAATATATATAAAATTCTCGTGTCACAATGTTCGTTCCCATAGTCCTCCGAAACGGCTCGGCCAATTCTTATGATATTTTATATGCATATTCAGTAGGTCTGAGAATCGGCTATTATCTATTTTTCATCCCCCTAAATGTTAAGGGGAATCCACCTCTAATTTTTTAAATTTTTGAGGCAATGTTTTTTTAAACTTTTTTTATGATACAGCATTAAAAATACATACAACCCTATATCTGTGGCAAAATGACGTTTGCTGGGTAAACTAGTATATTATAAAATAGTAATATGTTCAACTTTGTTAAAACAAAAGAACTAAAGTTAAAACAATTAAAGCTCCTCAAACGACATCAAATGAAAATAATATCATCAATATCGAAAAGCCTTTCTCATCGCAACTTCTTAAGTCTTTAACCCCTCGCCGTGTTAATTGGTGTATTCGTGGTTCCCTGTGAGCTTTTTCCGATAGCCCCATCATTTGAACGGGGGTGGTTGAGGAGGAAGGGGTGGTGTATAGCTAGATAAAACGGGGGTAGATCGCCAATAACTCGCTCCATTGTTTGTTGGCGGCTGACTTAATAAGTTCGCCGAATTTATTATGATTTGTATCCTCCCCTGTCGTCTTATTACGAAGCTTTAAACATACAAGTTTGATAAAGTACTGTCTGATAAGGTTGACAACGTATATTCTTCTAACTAATCATAACAAAATATTTTAACATTTCTAAACCCTGATACAGAAAGTATGCGATAAGTTTGTGGTGTACACTATTTTCGCATGAAACTAGAGCTTCTAAATGCATAAGCCGATTTCTATGCGACTTTTGTTTGAAAATTAACATGATTGAGATCACACATTCAGGCGTTTGATGGTTTGCGTCGTTTACTGCTTACGAATTTTAATTAGGAATGTTTTTCGACCCACATATGAAGCACGTATGTGCAATTTTTATATAGAACTCCGTTATTTATCTAAACTAACACTTAAATCGATAAATCGTGCAGTTTCACTAGTTAAAGTCTTTAATGATTTACAGCTGACTAAACGGTCCAAAGCTCGTTAATCAAGACTGCGGCGCAAGGTCTCACATCGTTCACTTTATAAACATCATTATTTAATATATTAAATCTTGATAAATTTTAACAAATATTTTATCTATACTAATATTATAAAGCTAAAGAGTTTGTTTGTTTGGACGCGGTAATCTCAGGAACTGCTGGACCGATTTGAAAATTCTTTCAGTGTTAGATAGTACTTTTATCGAGGAAGGAGGAATCTATATATATAGGCTAAATTATATTGTCAAAAAAATAGAGATCCTTACTATAAATGTGTAAAAATCGAGATAAACGCAACCGAAGCCGCTGACAGAAGTTAGTATGATATAAAGGCGAAAATAAACTTTCTTATATCTGTATTATTTTCAAAAGTAACAGGCGAAAAGTGTTATTAATAAACTTAATCCGAACAAATTACGAATTAATAAATTTTTAAGAAAGTGAATAAATTTGTTACACTAAGTTTATTAAACTAACACCTTGAGGTTTAATATGTAACAATATAGACACAGGGTTCATATATGATTGATTTTCAGGTCACTTCGTACAGTAATCATAATATGTATGTCGAAGATATAAAGGATAGATAATTTTCGTGAAAAACTGTAATAGCGAGTTTAAACAGGTTTATTGCACAGTTTAAAACTTACTCGATTCTAAAGACTAATAACAACATTACTACCCTTCATTAACAAGGAATCTATAATGTAACTATATAATCTATACAAAAAAGCACGTCGCGACTAAGGATATTCGAATGCTGGTTTTGCTTAAACTATATAGAATATCATTTCTTAGTGTAAAGACATTACTGTAATTAAAACAACGTAAACGGAATTAGTCTGACTACAAACGTAACACGTGCCTATTAGAAATGTATAGTTATCAGATTGCAAGTAATCAAAACGAGACGAGCAACATCTTAAAGTGATTAACAATTACTTTATTGTCCTCCGGCGCGTAACGAAGATAATTTGCTAGTATACAGAGACGCAGCGGGCGGGATCTCTCTGGCTAATTAGATTTCACAACATCGGAAAATAACTACAACTCTGTTGAAACTCTTTCTGTAAATCAGCACTGCGTCTCTTAAGTTCCTTAATTATTGCCGACTGTTCTTTTGTCGGATAATATAAAATCGTAAACGTTATTTATTTTCCTCATCGATACAAATAATATATTGAATATAATAATAATCAACGTATTGAATAGTTCATAACAGAAAGAACAGTGGCAATAAAGCGCGAAGCAATCCCCTGCCTCCACTCGGCGCGACTCCATTCGTAGTGCTCCGCCAGCCCGCCGAGGAACGAGTGCAATTTCCCGCGTTCCGTATCGCGAGCGACGTACAAAAATTGCTTTTCTGAACGTGAAAATATATACTTAGAGAAAAAAAACTTATTCTATGCAAATTTTTGTAAAGTCATTCGAAGGCGTATGTTTGTATTTCTTGGGGAAGGGGTAAAGAAGGCGAACAATTGACATCGCGAGAAATTCCTTTATTTTGTAAGAGGGATATTGCGCGTCGGGTGCAGGCGCGCAGCTGTTTGCCGGCGGCCAGCAATACTGCGCCCGCATCGAATGCACTGTCACACCGACGCACCCTCTGATTATGTAAACGTCGCTGGATTCGCTCGATCAATCCTTTATTTATTCCAAGAATTCAATTGGGCTGAGTTTCAGAGTTGTTTACATTACTTCACATGTATTTTCCCCGAGCTGTGAGTAAGCGCAAGCCGATTCAGCCTTAGGTCAAGGCCCAATTCGCTCGTAAATACAAATAAATGGGATTTCGTCTGTATCTCATTGCTTGATGCTTATCATATTTTATGGTTTCGTAGAGAAGGAGAAAACGTCGCTATAATTGGGACATTCGTTTTATGGAATCCAGTTCGTTACTTTTGTTTCTTATAAAAATTGGGCCTCATTTCAATTATGTTTTTTGTTTTTACACCTTTATTTCTTTATTTCATACAAATTATTAGAACTTATTCGATGAATTGATATTTTATGCACACACATTTCAATAAACTTTGTACTGGCAAATATCAAAATAATACACTAACAATAATGTTTTATATATAATATTCAGACTGATTTATAATTTTATAAAAAAAAGTTTACATATATGTTGAAGTTAGGTGTTTATAAAATGTTACGAAGCTTGTTATGCAACATCTTATCATATTGTTGATAGCAAATATAATAATAAATAGAATATTTGTAACGGGCCAAGGACACAAATTTAGGTGCTCTTAAAATAGAACGCTCAGACAATTTTAATATTCGTTTAATGTACGAACTTCGGCGAAGTTCCAAATACTTCTGTCATTTCATTGCCTATAGATTAATCCAGTTGAGCGTAGGCATTGTAATAAAATATAATAATACCCCATAAAACTGTATTAAAAACAGTTGGCAAGTACAAAACCATATCCATATTTTTGAAAAGTTTTATCAGTAAAAAACAGTGCCGTTTCCACTTTAATTTGTTCGTTTCTCATCGGGTTGGCGTTCATCTTGCTATTTTGTGGAATAGCCCTAATAACATGCCGCATCTCGTTCTGATTTATTTGGTCTCATTATAATTGTGCGCCTCGCTGGCGATGCCGCGCAACTATGGCTGTTGCAATTTTCATGCAACCGATCTGCGAGAACGGATTTATTCTTTCTGGCAATTTGCTCGTAGCTTCCTCGGGTATTATTGCAGGAGTAATTTAATTTCAAGGCTGCTTCGTTAATTGAGCTTTGAACCTAATTTTCTCTTAGATCTTTCTGTTAGTTGTTTTGTATTGTTTGTATAAGTCGATTTGAAACTGTTAAATGTGATCCCAGATATTTACAGAAAGATTATTTTGTTTTAATGCTTAATTTGAATTAAGGAAACATTGTGAAAAATTAATTACTTCCTAAAGTAAATTAATTATTTTTCTCAGCCGCAGGTTTGTGATGAAAAATACATCTATTTATATCAGATAAGATAAAATTTAAAGCCATTTATAAATAAATAAATGTTTCTATGCATTTTTGTCTGTGTCACCGTGTAATTATATATTACTTAAATATATTTTTTTCATCTGTCTCATAGATCTTTCATCATGTGTTATTTAAGTCACATTTAAACATTTATTTATCCACCATATTTGTTCACCGAGAATATTTTTTTAATTCATCTAATTTCAGTCTTTTTGAAGTTAGGAATCTAAAGAATTCAACATTACAGACAGCAAGGAATGGTATTAGAAGCTATAAAATTTTGTGAAGGACGTTTCGAAATAGATCGCCATAAACATAGCTGCGTGACTCACTGTTATGCCAGACTTAGAGTAGAAACAAATATTGTAATAGCTAAAATATTCATACCGAATTAATAGCTTTGTAAATTGTCTCCTTTTGCCTCATTATTGATGATCAAACCGAGTACATTAAAGTGATCTACTCTTTATAAGTATTCACAAGAAAATTGTATAAAATGTGTTTTAATACAGTAGCACTAAATACTAGCAAAGATAGCATCTCGTACAATCAGACTTCATATGAATGAAGTAATCAAGAATTTTTAAACTAATGTCTGTTTGTTTGTTTTGAATTCTGTCAATGACTTTCAGTTTATTGTAAAATAAAATTTATTTTAAAATGTAATTGATAACTTATAGGTAAGTGTTTTATCTTCGAGAGAGTCTTAAATTCGCCGGGCGGTGTCCTTAAAAAAATAATAAAACGAAAGTAATTTAAAGTTAATTGTTATTTTTCTTTCTCCTGCAATTTTAAATTACTTAAACGCATCTCTGAGCCAAGGTCTGTCTGTAATTGGAACGCTCTGACAATACAATCAATCGCAAACTTTTATTTACCTTATCTACGAAATAAAAAACAAGCAAACAAAACGTTGCTGGTTCGTATTTCGAGGAACGCAAAGTTTGAAGGTGAGTTGACTTCCTAATAGAGAAGAAAAATACGTTTAATGTACCCTCAGACCACAAAGATAAATAAACTGAAACGGAGCAGAATGAAACGAAGATTGCGACATACATAACAATGATTTTTATTATAATATTATTTATTTCGAGGACCGAAACTCTTAAAAAAAACATACATTACTTAATCGTAGATGAGAGAAAAAACAAGGCTATTCCTTCTTTTCGTTTAAGAATAAAGGTAATTAAAGTGGAAATAAAGAAAATAGCGTTTACGATAGTTCTGTATTCTAGGCTCATTGGAAAAAACCTTTCAATAACTTTGCCAATTTTTACCAATAGTAATAGTCATCATTTTGCATCTTCTAAATAAATCCTATTTTAACTTAATGCCATCGAAAAGTAAAACAAAACTTGATCATTTCAGAAAACAAGAAAGTTAAAAGTTAAATACTCTTAAATTCAACGAAACATTGTTAAAAAATTTGAATCCCCTAATAAAAGTTGAATATTTCTGACCCTTTTCCGACCTTGTATTTAAACTAAGCGGATTTAGTGAAATATTTTTACTCTACGTCAATCTTTTCGTTTCGTAATCTTACTCTTTTTAAACAATATAATTTTTAATAACGCTTTTGAAATAATAAAATAGTGATAAAAGATCTTAAACTCTAAAGCAATTATACGTAGTGTTTATCGCAGTAAGCGGGAATATTCAGAATCCGAAATCCTTTCATTTTCTCTCTGACATTTATGAATATTAAAACATAACGAGACTTGTTATTTAAATACTTTATCGTTGTTTCAGTGCAAACCTTTTATCGGCATTCAATATTTAAAAGCTTTGTAAATAGATTCGTATAAGGGTAGGGTGCAGCATTCCTATACCGTCATAATTTGAAGATACAATGCGATGTAATAATATAGTATATTTTGATTGCAAAGCTCATTTAGACAACTAAATAATGATACTTCTTAGATCTTGTCGTGAAACAAAGCATTAATTTTGAAGATGGAACGTTTTCTGTTTTAAAGTCCACGCCAGTAGGTAGCCACGAAATCGGATCGGTGTTAACGAGCACATTGCAATTAAGTCACGCGCTACCTCTCGACGTTTTTGCCCGACGCTCCCCGATGCACACAATTGTCTCTTGCATTGTTTGTGTACCAAACTGCATGTTATTTCAGATAATTCGATTCTTATTTCATTCGAATTTCCTCGTAAACTTCGTTACGAAGCAATATTTATTGAGAACGTAAAGTTTTATGTGATAGCTGTGGAAATGCTAAGTGCAGGGCGGATTTCAGTAACGGTTTGATCGTGTCGGTCATACTTTGTCATTTATAAGATTTGAACGATAGATATTATTAATTGTTGAGAGTTGCAAAAATAACTTTAGTTATAGGGCGAACTTCAAATTTCAAATGAGGCTTTGCTATTATTTTGAACATGAGTCAAATCAAACTATACTAAGTCGAAGTAATAATTTACAAACCGTCTCGTCGTTAAATATAATGCAACCTAATGAAAAATGTACCGATGCTGTAGCGAAATTAATTTTTAGTAACTTTAGTGAATAGCGACTCCTTGGACGATCGTAAAAGTTAGAAACCACAATATCACCACTCTTCTGATATTACATTCCCGTCCCAAGCGGCCGGCGCGCTGACGCCGCGGCCGCGCGAAACAGCCGACCAGCGTCTACCCTCGCCCACACTACGTAATATTATAATATGGGACAACCTTATGGGATTCATAAAATAATGCAATGACCGTAGAAAAAATTCGGAATAACATATTAGTTTTTCCCTGAATTGTTTTTGTAAAGCCCGGTAAAATACAATACGGGTAACACTTATCTTTTATTCTATGCGAATCAATGAATGAGACTATAGAAACACCTGTCTCTTTGAAAACTTTAGTTTTATAAAATTCAAACGATCGCGTGAATCGACAAAAATATCACAAACACAGAAATTATTCCGCAAACAGATTCTATGTAAGAGAAATATTGGTTGCAATTTCCAAATTAAATTTTCATGCAATTGTATGGACATCGAATATGGAGAGTACAAATGCGTTTAATAATTCAAATATTTTATATAACCTTGCAATTCTGCAATTGTGTTCAAAATCTACTAGAATTTATAGGGACAATGTTCTGTAGAACATATACTAATATAACAAAACAAATTTAATGTTACTGAATATATAAGTTGCAATCATTAAATTAACATTATACAGTGAAATTTAGTACAGTCAAATATATGTATGTAAACTAAACTAAACTATATTTATGTGTACAAGAATGTCTATTGAGAGTTTTTCTCATTTCATGGGATCATTTGACGAAATAGATATTGTCTGTTGTCCTCATAAGCAATTTGTTAAGTCGAACACAAACAAGTTGTCAAATCGAAACAATCGAAGTCTTTTGTCGGTAACTCTCTCAGGAGCCCTAAAATACGATCAGTGATTGTTCTCATAAATTGATTGCGCAATCGAACTTACCAAACTATTATTTATTTCCAGAAACGTATCATACAAATACTTCCATGGTAGAATTTTTATATTGTTTTGTACATATATTATGTTTTAAATGAATATTGGATATTTATCTTTATTCAAAAATATCCGTTAAATAAATATCTAGAATAATGCGTTTAGACTCTATTTTAAGCATTGTTATCTGTGATGATAATACTTTATGTACATAAATAAAACTTGAAGTGGACTACATCTGTTGGTGCGTCAACTAAACTATTTTAATGAAAATCAAATATTTAAGCAAGCTATGTTTGGAACAGCAGCCGTGCTTTGACGCACTACACTGTGAAATGTGGTTAGTTATTTTTCCTCACTCCGGCAACGTTCTAGAGACTAATCTTTTAACGCGTCACAAGCGCACGCACATAAATTGAAGTTGAGTTACGATCCGCTACGAACGAAGCCGATGTTTCAAACTCACCTTCTTCCTCCACACTGTAAATTTTAACGTTACTCGCCGAATAGCCTCGCGCAAATATCAATTTTTATCCATCATCCAATTGCCTTTCAATGTTATTACCGGTACTAACTCAACTTTTCCATCTATTCAATTTATGATACGTATATTCATATTGCATATCACGTTGATATCATGTTTTTAATCGAGAATAAGAGTACCTTGATCATCAATATTTTACGAAAATGTTAAAATAATACAAGTCAAACAAATTTGACTAGAACTGATGTACGTCATATTAGGAGACGCAATGTAATAAAATGATCTATAAATCATTTTAGTGGAACGGCAATCTTAGGATATATATTACAAATTTAATTTTCAACAAAAGACTACTTTCAGTTGCGGGAACTAGTTATAATAAAGAAATTAATCACGAACGAATTCCTGTAGCGCTCCTTGCCCGTAGCGTAGGTTAGTGCTTTATTATTACATTTCTCTGTTTCCGGTCGGCGAATTTGATTTATGGCTTTAATTTGGCAAGGTTGGCGACGACAGGCCGAGACATGTCGGAGTGTTTTCAAGGAGCCATCGTGCAATTGTTTAATTAATCTTAAGCAACGGAAGTGCCGCGCCGCGAGTGTGCCGCTGCGGGTGCAGTACACTTGGGCCAACTTTAAACTCGTTAAAAGTTCCTTTGAAACATTTGGCGCCAGATAAGCCGCAGTCAGACCGTCTCGAGATTGTTAACTTATCTAGTGTTATAATTAAACAACGTTTCGTATTACATTATTTCTTGGTGGCTGCCATCGATTAGCATGCCATTTTTGTAGCGTTTTCATGCGTAATATGGTCGAGGTACATAATATGACAATTGTCATTGAAAACTAGTTTAGTAGGTAGGTATAGGGCAAACAGACACAGAGTGAACAAGCCTCATTCCAGACGCAAGACGAACGACAATGGCCTTTGACGTATAATTACTCAAATGGATTGCCAATTGGGTATTGTCCATCTATAAATCACTCCTTCAAATTACTATAAATGAAAATTGAGATACGAAGTAAGGTAACAGAGGTATTTTAGCCTCTTAAAAACCACGATACTACACATGATCTCGTTAAAGTTATGATTTGCATATTTTTTATACTAATGAGGTGCGCTCTTTTTTGTTTCGTACATTTAAAGCGACGTAATTCAGCATTGTTCGTGCTTACTGAATGACGTGACAATTTAAGTAACTCGTGATGTACCCGCTACTTTTTTCTGGGATCTCATGACGGGCCTGTAATCAGACATTTTGATCAACACGTCCTCGCTCGGTAATATAATTACAGTTAACAGCAGTACGGTGACGTTATCGTGCATATAAATTAGAGCGATTTACATTTAGCGCCGCACCACGGAGCCAGCTTTTATGGTGAGTGATGCGGGAATAGGTGCGGGCCCAAGATCATCATTTGCGTAGCCGCTGGATGATTTCAGCTAAATATATTTATGCCTAGACAAGTAATTGCGTTAAGTTTATTATATTTTTCAATCTCCCAATATTTGTGAGTCGAAAAAACAAACTGATCTTCTAAAGTTTATCGCGAGTTATAAGTTTAACTAAAATTAAAAATAATATTTAGTATGTTATTGATTTTTTTATAATTATTACAGTTTTTCTGTAATAAATTATTTTATGTGTTTTGACGTTAAAAGTTAAGTTTATTTAAAATAAAGTTATTGTTTTTGTTAAAACGAACCTCAGATAAGCAACGAAAGTAATTACCCTAAATAGCTTTTTGCTAAATGAAATAATTATAATCGTTCATTAAGCGTTCGCTCGAATTATTTCCGTCACACCGTAAATTAATTTTCACATTTAGCGGCAAAACCTCTGCGAATTGATCTTAATTTACTTGAAACGTATCGCTTTAATGATAATCGTATGAGTGGCGTCTTAATTCACAGAGGGATACCTAATGAACTCGGTGACTAATAATGAGTTACAAAGTATTGTCATTAATTGTAACCCATTAAATGTTATACGCTGGTTTTTGTTCATAACGAAATATTATAACTATAACTGGTTACGCAGTACATCCACTTATAAAAAACTTTAATCCACACAGTCGTTATCATTTCAAACAGGAACACCTTCCAGTTAAACATACGAGTATGAGCATCTTTCAATTGTAATTTTTGAGTAAAATATTCGGGCATTCAACAATTTAATGTAATGAAATGTCGCGAGAACAGATATTCGATAACGAATAATATCGTTATTGTTGATGCGATACCGGTATCGACGTGTTGTAGCGAGAGAAGTATAAATGCTCTCATTTTTGCACAAATCGGAACATGTACATTGCAATAGAGATTTGTTGTGTTTTAACTGGTTGTATACATTCTTAAACTTGTTTTTCGTATACCAATTGTTGAGATCCGGTACCTCCAGGGTTAAAGAAGCAATCTCACTCCGGCGTCGCAACACGGTCATGTTTTCAAAGCTTACTACATATTAGATTCATTATTGGAGGATATCGATGAAAATCTCCAACATCCAATCTCGCGGGGATCGCATGGCCGCGCGTATTCTTGTAATTTCTGAGGCATAATTTTATTTATTAGAGTGTACCCTCAACGAAGCGGCGGGAACACCCCATTTGCCGCTTCATTGACTTACAACGGCACTCCATAATACTTCGCACATATTTCTGTAGCCTCCCGTAAACGTTAGATCCCTCGCACCTCATTATATTGCAGATGACATTTCATAAAACATTATGCTTATCTCGAGACCGTTTTTCGATAACCACATCTATTGTAAGATATCACGAGCACTTATTGGTTTCATGTAGAAATTAGAATAATAAAGTTATTATACTTTAGATGCGTTTTTGAAAATAAAATTTATGATCTTTAAGACTGCTAGTGTTTTAATTTGATCGTTAACCAAACATAGATTATATGTACAAAATTATAAAAAAAGTAAGTTCATTAAGACAACCTCCATATATGTTTCCTGTACAAGTCTCAAGAAGTATTTTGTATATAAGCAGATTATTTTGGTGCTCAGTAATGAACAGCAAAATGGATGTGCAGCTGGTACAAAATAAACATAGTCAAGATTTCTCAACGCACATTACCGAAAACGTACATAAGACGTGGGTTTAAACTCCAGACCAATTAATACATTCCTAATAATTTGACGCAAATGTTTCATCATGCATTTATAGGGATAATTAATGTTCAGTTATAAATGTGTTTATATTGGAATATTATTATGTAATATAATTGTAGACGGCAATTTATAATCGATTTACGATTATCGCGAGCGCTTCTGTTTCGTGTGAATTTATAACATTATGTAACTAACGCTTGTAAATGTCTACACAATTAATTAACAACTCAAAATATATTTATTATAACAAGAAGTTAACTGCTGTAGGCGGCAAAGAATTTTTATATAAAATATCTATGCAACTTACTGTATACTTAAGGAATCCGTTTAATTTTCAGTCCGACTCTTTGGTGCAAAACGATAATATTATAAGTATTCATTTTTATCCTCTGCAATTGTTTCAGTATAATTTCCACATTTAACTTCTCCTGTTCTGAATAAAATGATGAAATTGCTTCATTTTTTAAGCCTTACATTACGACCTTCGTTTCAGCTGAAAAATAAATTATCAGTGGTGACTTGAATGATATTAAAAAGCAGGAAAAGCTTTTGTAGTAGAAGTATTTCTAATTGCTATTTTTATTTTTAAGGATTTCTTTGTCATTCTTTTATTATTGAAGAAAGTTGAATTAATTGTATGTTTCTTACATTATTTTAAACTAAACCATACAATTGATTCATATATAATGCGCCAGATAAAAGTTACATTTAATTGAACAAAAAAAAATGGAAATTAATCTAACCTGTTCACTATAAAATATTTGGATACTTTTCTTTACGTTCCTAAATCATTAAAATTATTATGTTTTCTTTTTCAGAACTAACCCCAACATCTTTTAGGTATGAATTAAAAAGAATTACAAATTACAACTGACGCCAGACCCGGGTAATAAATTTTAGTCCTTTGTATTTACACTTCATAGATAAAAGGTATCGAAGACAGGATATATCGCAAAAATATTGAAAGTATATTTCAGAACTTTAGAGTTTTAAAAACCTTTACAAAATTATTATTACGCTAGTTTAGCTTTATCCTTTGTCATGTTATTTGATACCTAGAATACTTAAATAAAAAAAAAAACATCCAATAAAATAGATCGGCTTCAAACCCACATTATGAGACACCAGAACACCTTTTACACATGTAAGCTTGTGATACTTAACTACCGCTAAACAATGTCAACACTCCCATAAATATTTCACATAATATAGCTCAGGGGCTAAAAATAAAAGAAAACACAAAAATTCTGTCTAACAGACAAAATACACGCCACTATGTGAATATTATTATAGTATTACATTAGTAATACTACTTACTAGAATATATTCAGACAAATACGGCAATAATTTAGCCAGTTTATTGCTATGTCTGGGTGTAGTGTTAGGCATAGCGCGTTCCAATAGGGCAGTCGAGGCTGTTTCAAGCTCGAGGCAGGCTCGTTGACGTCACGTGGTAGCCTCCAGCCCCCTCCTGCGCCCCCCGTCGCCCGCCTTCATTTGTTTTGTGGTGTCACTTCTTATCTCGTCTCGCAATTATTACAATTTGTCCGCTCCTCCCCTTATCTTAGCGAGTTTGCCACTTCAGCATAAAGGCAGTCGACTTCAGCAGATTCACGAGATCATATTGAGGAAGAAATCCTGCTTTTTTTTCTAATTTACTCAGCCGCTGTGAATTTTTCAAAAGTTTGAATCATGACAGCGTCATAAATTGCAGAGGTGGCCACGAAATCCTGCAGACTACGGAGTTTGTTGTTGTTTTACTAACTTTACTTTTTCGTTGCAAGTCCACCAGTTGTTGTTTTGATAGCGCTTTTTGTTTCACATAAATTTTGATTAATCGTTTCCTTTCTTTTATTTATCTTAAAACTATTCAAAAGAATGAAATCAAACCTTTACTGTTTAAATTATAGTTATTTTATGTGAAATCAGAAAACGAAAAGACTAGGCGCAACGATAATTTTCTTTATTAGTTACTGGGTTAAGACACAGAAGCAAGTCTTCGCTTCCAGAAGTGCAGTAAACAAAAAAAAACCAAAGGAATGACGAGTAGAAGCATAAATAGTAAGTTTTGTCAAGTACTTCGATGATTTCCTTAAATAAACAATAGCAAAAAGTAGTTTGGAAATCGCTTATATTAAGGTAGTTAATTTCGGGCAAGTGTGTGAATTAGATGCTCTAACGCTCGTTAGTAGACGTGCAATTGCCTCACGGGCGCATCTACGTATTTTTATCACTTATTCGTCGAGGGGGAACGCCGCGAGCGTTGTTGTCACGACAAAATGTTCAATTTTAGATACAAATAAAAAAGGTCGGATGCTTCGCACAGAATATTAACGGCTCACAATATGAACGCAGGCATCCGGAATTCGCGTCAAAAGTATCAGAACGATGTAATTCTTACCCTGAAAAAACAACATACTGGATATAAAATCCAAAAATGTTTTTTATTCCATCCACCCGGTATAAGGGGTCTTCAAAACGGACCAATATTATAACGCTGAATTACGTGATATTGAACAAACTAATATAATATTATTTACGTATGTGTCCTGAGTATAATGGATGGAAAGTTGTCAGATGTAGCAGCCGCTTTAGATACCATCTCTGCTCGCCATATATTATGACTTGTAATTGCTGTTACAATTTAATATTTATTTATCTCAATGCTGCGACTCCCAAAACATTTGCTGCTAAATAAAGTATACGGATACTTCAACGCATTTATTTTCCTCATTACATCTATAATAATTTACAAACATTTTACATAAATATATACATATAGCAAAGTTTCATACACAATATTGGCAAGCCTTATCATTGGATCTTGTATGTGCGTGAATATAAAAATGAAGTGAAAAAGAAATGCTTATATATGATTATTATGTGCGAAAGAGCAGTACAGTAAATACATAAAGGGCACATATAATAGAATATATGCGCTAACATATGGATTGGTCCACCGCAATAACCCCGGGGCCATGTTAACACGCTTAGAGCAGATTTGCCTATGAATCGCAATGCCTGCAATTTGGTTGAGTAAGTACTTGATAGACCATCAGTAGTTACCTTGTATTGCTATAATCTACTCAAGAAGTCTATTGAAATTGTAAGTTTACGGTGTCCGATCGAGAACAAAATTAATATCATGGATACCGGACATATACAATAGGTTTTGATTAATTGAATGAGTCTCAGAAATAATTAAAAAAATCTAGTGTTATACCCCTTAAGATCCTATCCTAGTTGTATAGTTATATTCTAATTAAAAATATGGAATATTCAGAAATGTCTTCGAATAGAAAGGCACGTAGTTTGTCCCAAATCCACTGTACTAAGAGTTTCTTTGCTCAAAATGATACGATTATTCAACATTTGTAACGAACCGTTAACGTATCTACTTACCAAATGAAAGTGAATAAGGGAAAAAGCAAATTAAAGTATACAAAACAGACAACGAGCAATGAGCAAATTTTTCAAGTCATAAACACCGCTTCGTTTTTGTCGTTTATTTGTCAAATATTCTCTCAAGCCGTTGTTTTCGCACTTGAGCTCGGCTCGCTTCCTTTTGTAATATTGCTCGAAAACATCACTTGTTGAAATAATCTTTCGGAATAATTGGCTGTCCTCATAAATTTTATTAATCGATGCAAACGCAATAATGGCTATTCATAATACTTCAAAAAACGTCACAATTTTGAAGGCTCTGTAACCTAGCGGTTGGATAATGCAACCGTAGCGCTAGAGTACCCGGTTTGAATCCCGGTCGGAACACAGTAGCATTTAATAATATGTAATTTATGTGGCGCGAGGAACTCCTAGTAATTTCATCAAGGTCACTTACCACCGTTCATAGATGGAAAAATCGTGAAGTGCTGTGCGCATTTCGATTTATGAAGTTCCAAATATTCGAAATAAAAATAAGTAAAACCGGCAGCAGAACGTCCTAAGAAACATTGCATGATGTAAATATGGCTAAGGTCTTAAGCTTGACACCGCATCTTCTAGATCTAAGGATATTAGTACAAGTGAATTGTAAGCTCGTTTGTCTTCAAAAAAACAATTCACCTCTGAACTGATGCACATATTAGCTATCTACTCAAACGTAATGACATTCTCTTCGTTGTTCTAGGCTATATTTGATTTTTAGAACGATAATGACGATCAGCCTTACGATTTAAACTTCAAGTGACAGCATAATAACGATACAGGAAACACAGATATAATATTTTCTTTAGCATATGGAAAGCTAAAAGTATGTCACCTACAGTTATCGTTCACCGTATTCTACGTATCAAGATCACACATCTTGCACGTAATTAATGTCTTCGTATCACGCTATTGGAGCCACAAAGCCGATGTTAGGACTTTGTATACCTGTCTAACTTAAGATGTGAAAATATTACTTAATGTATACAATTAATCGAATAAGAAAATTATATTATACCGCGAAATATTTTTAATTATGTTATTACGTTTATGTAATCTAATTACTTGCTAACAGAATACTCGTGGAGTTAAAGTGTCGATGTGTAAACGGTACAATAATAAAAATTATTTAAAAGTTTAAATTTGCAGTTAAAATAGATAATAATAGCTTTAACAAAAAAAAAACAAAATAATACTATATGAAAGCGATAATAAGTTTTAAATTACATAAGTAAGTTGTTCCATTTGACCTCTAAAACACCCCAGTAATACACAGAACTTCAAAGTTAGCACTACACAGTATAATGTTTATTAGTATTGATTTGTTTTACACAGTTTAATATTGATTTGCCGAATTCCATAAGTTTGGTTTAATTTTTTTTAAACTTCATTGCGAAGTAAATGCCATGTATGATAAATACAATCCAAATAAAGTTAACATTCGTGCATGAAATTAAATGTCAGACGTCACCTGACGAGTTACATCGATGACGCGAGACATACATCACCTTACGTAACCCGATGGGCTCCGGCGCATAATATTTTATTCGCTAAACTAACAGGATTTAACAGGTGATGAATAATGGAGCGGATTAAAATCTTAAAACTATAGAATCAATTAAACAATCTGTTTTATAGTCTATGAAAGTTAAAAATAAAACAAAATTTTAAAGCATATAGAGACGTTGGGTACTTCTAGAGTTTTGTTTTTCATCTAATATTTTGAATACAGCCTTAATTTTATGTTTTTACCTGTAAGACTTTTCATACGTATCTGTTTATTGGTTGTCTGAATACGGTATCACGGGAGCGGAACAGAACGGATTAAATTGCAAGTGCGCTGATGTATTTATAGCTGGTCCAGAGACAAACGAGCGCGCGCGTGATGGACCTGCCTCGTTATGGGAATTAATCGAAGTTGCAGCGAATAGCGCACCTGTACCTACCGTCTAACTGAAATATGCTTTCCATTGAAACAGCTAATTAATGCGAAAAGCCGTAGGAAGCTCCTTTCGAAGGTACAAAGAGCGTCAGCAGAGTACCCATGCAAAAATAGACAAGTTTCAGTATAATTATCTTTAAGAGATATGATCCTGTCTACGTATAATGTGTGTATGTAATTAATAATGTTTAGCGAATAATTAAATTAAGTCCGTAGGTACCGTTAGCGAACAATGCCTTCTTTTTCTTTCGCACAGTAAGACATTAATTTCCATTTCAGAGAAAAGCGATGCGATTGAAAGAAATGAGGAAGAATGCATAAGTTCAAATTTGAATTACAATTGTAGGCTCCTTTAAGATTTTCTCATTCAATTATGCTGTTAAATGTTTTTTTTAAACTTTTCATTCTTGTATTAATTATAACTTGTTTTATATTGTTGTATGCTTTTCAGAAATGGCGGAAGAATTTTTTGTATTATTTTATTTTATTTCGTCATAGTATAGTAGATGTATTTATCCCTTTTCCATTCCTTGGGGTTATGCAATAATTGAACCCAATTATTACGTGCCACACGTACCGTGATGTTATAAATTACAAAATTCATCATTATATTGTCTACTCAAATCTATTCAAAGTCATAGAAACGTTCATTTACCGTTCCATTTACTTTGATTATTACAATTGAACCCGGCACCTGCGGCCAGCACAGCCTACATGAACTAAATAACCGCGAAATCCAATCATTGTCGATCAACCTCGATTCAGTTTGTGTGCATCGGCATTCATTTCTAGTTCTCACTGACCCATTAGACGTTTCAGATAAATCGATATTGGACTTCACTTTTTATTCGCCTACGATTACCATCTTTTCACTTATATATTTATTGTCTCTATTAGATTTTTTATAAAATAGATATAAAAGCAAAATACAAAAACGTAAGTACAAAAATAAAAATAGTATAAAAAACTTAATCTGGAAAACCACCAGCAGCGGAGCTTGGCCCAAGCTACCGATGGTTAGGGCCGCAGAGACAGAAATCTTTTGACAATACGTGCTGTGTGCAGGAGTGCTGCCTTTTGCATCTGTTCCTTGATCCAACTATCTAGCGAGAGACTTTTTAGATATTGGTTAAGACATAGCTATGAGACCGTTCACGCTAACGACTATAGCGACAATGATCGTCGAATCCACATCCCACAAAGCGGTTACTTGCGATTATTATTATATTCAGATATTTGAATCAACATTTTATAAGTAATAAGCGAGAACATTAAAACTTACACTACGCTACTGTAACGGTAAACTTCTAGAAATAGCACAAATGCTGCGCGATATGTGTACATTGCACGTGAAAAGAACAAACAGTCGCTAGGTACATGAAGTATTTACGATGTCTACAAACAAAACTCGAAGAAGCTAAATGGTTTAAATTCGCGCTAATTTAAGAGTTTGGAGCTAGGGCGGGCGGTCGCAAGTCACAAGGCAACCCGCGCCCCCCAAGGCTGCCTCGCTGTCATAATTTACTGCGGAACAGGCAACCTCACAGTATTCGTCATGCCTTTATTTGTCATAGCTTTTGTTTTCAAAATCTAATCAAAACATATGTGCGCCGGGGAAACATTAAACTGGAACATATCCTAATAACGAGCGTACAAAATATTATATACCTAAGCTGTAAGCGAGAAATGTTTCAGCAATCCGTTCAATACGAGACATAGAAATGCTTTTATGAAACAAAAGTTGAAGCGATTCAGTTGAACGGTGAGTTAAAATACTGTTGGTGTTGCTGGGATAACGCGACGATGAAAAGATTAAATACTAAATACGATCTATTAAGTTCTCGAGTTTTAAATCATAATTATGAGCTCTCACAATACTTAGCTTGTGTTTTCTAGGGAAAATGACGCCAACCGACAAAAACTTCACTCCTTTAAATTAACATAATTTAAAATTCAAAACTATACGAAACTACTTCATTGCGGAGAGCATGCCAAAAGAGGCAATTTTAATTCTTTCAGCGGCTCTTTACTAGAAATGAGTAGTAGGAAAAATCCCTGAAGAATATTCAGCACGTTTTTTGACTTGACTTTAGAAAGAAAGTCGGGTGAAAATATAAATAGCGGTATAATAGCGATCTTCACGCGAAAGATTAGCCACAAAAGCCGGGGGCTTACCAGTATTTATAAGGAGTGTTAGCAGCACGCCAAGGGGCGGATCTTGCTACATTTCGACCTCTTCTATACTAAAAAATTTCGGCTATGAAAAGTATTCTATAAAACAATATTGAAATCTGTCTGCAATCTGCATTTCATAATGATACCAAATGTATTAAATTACACTTTTAGACAGCTACGAAGCTACGAGCTTACGACTCTCGTAGCTAAGTAAAGTGATAAGGACAGATAGAAGATACTTTCAAACTAGGAATTAAAATTATTTTCAACAGCCCTTATTTTTCGCGCTTAATATAGGTGGAAATTATAAGACTTTTATTATTCCAAGGTTGTATCTGTTTATATAGTGTATAAAATCCATATACCACATGCAAACTTCTCACAGTAGATGTAAAAAGTGTAAGCAATGTTAGGTAAACAATTATATAGTCTTTCGATATTTCCAAGTTTGCTTTGGAATATTCAAAACAGTGTCTTCTTCGTATACATACCGGCAAGTTTACCATAACTCGTTTAGTTTAGCTTACCTAATTTGCTTGCCGACTAGACCGCATAATTTATTGAGACGACATATTGTTTGTTCCACATTCTGACAACTTATGAACTTCGCGTATACACATTAATTACAATTTGAAAATGATCTTCATTTCGAATAATGATAATGCAATTTTTAATATTTACTCGTTTTAATATAAATAAATTTTGTTCTTCAACATTGCAGGTTTAAGATTCTTCATATAAAGTTTTGTTCAGTTGTGTTTTACGAATTAATCGTGAATAAAAGGTAGAAACTTCGTTTGACATAAATACCCTTTTTGGTACAAAACTTTTCTTTTTTTATTTGATCTGAACACGCAATTATCTAAATAGTCTGGAATGTAAACAAATAAACCTATCATGGCGGACTCCGACTAGTAAATATGCCACCGCGAAGTCGTACAGACCCAGCTAGGCTATAAAATAACTTATACCAAGGATAATTGCTCTATCAAAGTATAATATGTTAGAATTAAACACGAGTTACGGAGAGGCTTTTAATTTTTATAATAATGTACTAATTACACTGATGTTAACATTTAGTATGTGAGAAGACTGAAACAAAAAATATATTTTAGTGGTCGAGATGTTTCATGAATTAACGAGGTGGTCTATTAAGTTCGATTATTTAAAAATCATATAGGAATATATATGAAAGTACGCTTTATATAAAAAGACATTATTAAATTATAGCTCTCAATAGAGCGTTACGATATATAATATGATAAATTGTATTTCACTGACAAAGGCCGATAAAATTGTTGCATAGAATTTCGTAGTGTTTTAAATTGAATTCGAAATGCAACGTTGACGAAACTACGCTGGAAATGTTATCTTATCGACTTATGGACATTTGCTCGGAACCTGAGTTGCACTGTCTACATTATAACAATACTATTACCTATTATGTGATTCTCGTAGATTACTAATTCTATACCATTAGACACCTGCAAGAGCATTATCTCTACAATTAAGTAAATATTTGATTAGTGGTAAATTAGAGCGGAGATTCCGTAGTATTAAATCGTGGTGCGAGGTGGCCAGGTGGATAATGAATACAAACTGCGGGCTGCGTGGTTAACACCGCAGTAAATTAAGGCGAGCGTACCGCGCTTGGAATCCTCCGACGCGAACGGAAGGCACACCCGTTCCCCAGCGAACTGTTCTTGAAACTCTTGAAACAATCGACCTCAACCTACCCTAATAAACAACGGATAGTTCACTTTGTTTTTACAAAAACACAAGGGGCTTAGGAAACTGAATTGGGTCGCAGCCTTATTCTGCCTTCGTGTTCAACATTATCAGCTATATTCAATACCTACTTATTTTAAACTTCACCAATGCGCACAGATTTATACTTTTTCTTTTGTTACCTAGTCATACTAAATCTAAACATTGTTTAATATCCCACCGAATATTATGTAACCCATGAAGGGGATACAATTGTCCTTCAAATGCGAATTAAAAATTATATAATTCATATCTTTATAATATATGAAAAGGTCATACCTGTAGATTCAGAATATTATCGGCTAGATAGAGTCGACAAAATTTTCTCAAATAATTGTACCAATGTATAATTTAATGTAATCATAAATCCCATCTTCCCTATTTTTCTCCAAGTATATTTAATCAATATTATTGCTTTTAGCACAATTTGCAAACTCATTTGCTATTAAGTTCGTAGAAATCGAATCGATAGGGGTCATCGGCATCATCGATGTACGAACCCTCAGTAAGGGCTGAACATTATAGCCCCTTTGATCACCCCTTCGGAATTCCTAGAACACATCGCATAGACATTTTCTATTCTACCTGGGGCTGCGGTTTTTGCTTTATAAATTGTCAGGTTTTTCCCTCCATTAATGTAGCGGTAGTGAAGAAAAAAAAATAACTGTAAAACTTTTGTAAGATATTTCCTTTATGTTAATAATTATAACCCTATATAGTATCAAGGTGTGCTTGAAAATTGTGTATGTATTCAATACAACTTATTTTTTAAATACACAGATAGTAAATAGTTTGGACAGAGACAACCCTAAACTACAAAGCAGAGAATCGAAACTGTTGATGTTCACGGTCATATAAAATACAACATAATATGAATACATGAACCTTTAAATAAATTAAGATGTTTTATTATTATTTTTAACTTACCTTTTCTCTAATAAACTATTAAGTATGTTTTCTTCTAAGTATTATACACATAATCAGAACCAGCTATCTTACACGTTTATAATGTTCCACGTGAACCGATTCTCAGTTAGAATGCGAACACGAAACTTCCTTTCCAATTTTCTACCAATGGCCATTAGGATGAGAAATGTAAAGTAGATTCCCCGACGAAGTCGAGATATGTGTTCGGAAAGAATGAAATTTCAAACTAAACCGGCAAGACGCAGTACTGGATGTTGTCTGGAAACGAGTTCACGTCGCAGACTATCAGATGAAAATTATTTACATCAGCACGTACTTATATACAAGTCTACAAGACTTTAGTACTTTATGTATATAAATATTCTTTCTAATATGTTTTAAAGTACTACCTATTTGTGTGATACTAATTAGCTTCAATTATGAATAAGAAACATATTTTTGTGACGCTCATCGACTTAAGGCTGCGTTGATGGTAGGTCATTTGTATCCATAGAACGTCATTGGTTCTTCAATGTTTCGCTGAAGATGTAGTTATTTTTATTTTGATCATTTGTATATCTATACTTCTATACTAATAACAGTAAGGTGATGAGTTTATTTGTTTGTTGTATTGAACGCGCTAATATCAGGTACCGATGGTCCGATTTGAAAAATTATTTCAGTGTTGGATAGCATATTTATCGAGGAAGGCTATAAGCTATATTATATTTTCAAAAAAAATTGGTTTCCTGACTATAAAAGTGAAATAATGTACTCCAAGGTGTGAAAATCAAAATGAACGCGAATGAAGCCGCTGACAAAAGCTAGTTTGTAGAATAAAGCAATAGAGCATATTTTTGAACTTCTAGTTTTCATCTATATACGTTTATATCCCACATGTTTGAAGCAGAAAGTGTATTTTTTATCTACAAATATACTATTATGCTGCAGCATAATGTGAGGCCCTTAATGATAAATAATTTCCCAGTAAATTGACAGACCTCATTCATCTACTTACTTTGAATATCACACGCCATTTATAGTACGTGAATAAAGCTTGAGTGAGACATCACAATAATTCATAAGTCACAAGTGAGTGTAGTATCTGTCAACAGGTTACTTGAGCCGAGTTGACAGTCTGTAATTTGGCTGGGCGGTCGAAGTTGTGGTCCAAGCCCGACGGTTATTTGCGATCCCACAACTAACTTTAAATTGCTGGCACTAATGTATTACATGTTTTATGTTGCTCTTACAATTACGTTCTATCTAAAGTAAAAGACAAACTAGCTGATGACGCCATTCAATCGCAGCTGATTTTCAAATATACTACATATTGCTATGAAAAGGACAGATATGAAAGAAGAAATATTTAATATTTTAAAGTTAATCATCACTAATTTAAAATTATCATTGGATGAACTCACTGAACGTTCGCCTTTTAAAATAATAATGCTATGAAAAAATATATTTGCGTAAAGGCTTAAGCTGCAAGACTTGAAATATACCATTATTTCAAATTAAAAACACGGTAGTTTGCTAACAGAAACAAATTCTTATTACGCGAAGCAGGGAACGTTGAACGCCTCGTTTTTTTTACTTTCTTTTCCAACCAAGAAGTTATATCGTCTACACTATTAACTAAGGTAATGAGGCAAAGATCTGCAAATCTTTGTCAATAAATAAGTATTTTGTTCAATTAAGGAAAGATATCAAAACATATTTTTGCAAATTTACTAAAAAATATGCAAGGAATTTATAAATGAATACATCGCAAAAACATCGGCGCGGTGAGTTATTAGACGCGGCGATATAGTTTTGTTCATTCTAATATATTTGTTCAGTTCCGTCGTATGTACCTAAACAGAGGACGTTCGGGAATACCTCTCCTGTGCAATATTAGGAAAAAGTTGCGGGGCGCCGGATAGTTGCGGGGGTCAAGTTAATGATATCACCGCCATTTGTGGACGAGACCCGCTCCGAATTGCGCCCGGGCACGTTAATGGCCACGGCTATAGCACTCTGAATATTTTAAAGGACATTCACTGAAATTACTACAAAAATAATGTCGCTTTGCTTGTACCGAATTACCAGAGAAACGGTTTAGAGACCGGCAATAAATATGCACGGAATCCTCTTCCTATTACCTCTTTGGAGATTGCTTTTTCGGATTAAATGTTTTCTGTTGCAACTTTAAGAAGAAGTACGAAAATATTTTGAGATACATTAAATATCGGTTTAGTTTTCTCCGCGGTGAGGATCGATTTGTCATAAAGGGAAACACTTAGAGAAACCAGTTTCACGTGCGGCTGTAAGTACGTTTCAGTACCGGGCGCCTTTAATAATATATGAGTTTCAGACTTCAGTGTGCTTCAGTGATAGCAACCCGCCGCGCCCGCGCTGCTCCCGTGTGCAGACAGAGGGTTACGTGCACTGCATAATACTCCGTTTTGTACAAAATTCACACTACCTCGCTACCAGAATTTACTAGCACTCATCTCATTTGCTCTTGTTCAAATTCACTGTATCAAAACTATGCTTTTCAGGTTTATTACGTAGCCGAAGTACAGATCACGAAGCTATCTTGCCTAAAGCACTCTCTTTTAGAGCTTTAAATCTATTTCAACACTTTATTAGTCATATAAACGTTGCTACAACTCGCAATATTATGTTATTACTATAACCAAATTGAGCTATATTTTTTGGTTTTATCTTATTTGTTGCTTACGTACATGCCACTTCAAAAGTATTCAGCCCTTCTTGATGAAAACAACGTCCGTCATGATATAAATATCTATTATTTCGTCTTTATCAGACGACTGACCTCAAGGGTCATCAATTCTCTACATATTTGTTATGCGCATGGGTATCTATTAAAACTACGTTTACATTACTTGTGTATCGCCACGGTATATCCTGAACATTCAAGCCTAATAATTCTAGGCAGCTTTCTAGGTAATTTTAAATTCTTTCAATATTCGTAAAGTAGAAAAGTTTAACTCGCACGACGTGTGCCGAACGCGCGCTGCATGCGAATACAGGTCAACCCAAACCCCTCAAGCTCAACTTTAGAATTTTCATTTCAATAATGCGCTTTCGTTACGTCGGATATCTTTTTTATTACCATTTGCTTTTACATTGTATATTTTTTTCCTAGAACAACATTTTTAATCTGTGAATGGAGCTTCTTACTTTGCCTAAAACCAGACAAAAATAAGTTTTGATATAATCTTTTTTCTAATCATAAATCATGTTGATAAAATTATTTTAACAGTAAATATAGCGTTCTTGGAATTCTGCTTGTTTTTACAGACAAGCTTATAAGTATATTTGTAATTAAAAATAATAACAATAAAAATGAATTAATGTTAACTACTAAGAAAACTGTACGTTTTTTTATATCTAATCGTATTATTTTAATAGTTTTCTATCATTGATTTAAAAGCATGAAATAAAAAGGAACTGAACAAAGTGAAGCAGACATTGTTATCTGATTGCAGATCTGTCCCCAAGCTATCGTTCTAGGTTTTGTAGAGACTTGCTTTCTAGTGAAAATATCTCCAATTCACATCTAAGTATCACAATACTCGCTTTTACACGCGATTTGGCTCGCCATTTTCAACTTTTACTGATTCATTTGGCTTTATTACTAGCCATAGCTTTCTACACCCCGTATTTAAATAAATAAGAAGGCTATCTAAGTATCAAGTATGGAACAATAAATTTGGTTAAACCTAATCTATGTCTGTATACAAGATTGATATTAATAATAGGCATTGTACATTTATTGGCCCTTAGATAACAATATAAACTAGCTTACAAGTTACAATAACTTCATTTTTTGTATGCTTATTTAAAAATAAAACACTTTATATAAAATACATCGAAAGCTAACATGTAGTAACTACACTCTAGCTCCTGAATCTTTCATTAAAATTGAATAATAGTGATACAGGTGTTTCCACAAGTTAAAAAAGTGTGTTAAAAACTTGAATTATATTCACCCTCTAATTGATTTTTTACATCCCCCGAAATTCTAGAGTCGTTAAAATATATAAATAAATGAAATGTTTTGATTTTCATTGTAAACGGAAGTATATAGGCTCTGTCTCCAGCTCGGCTTCTTATTAACGTGCATAAATATCACGCTCCCTCCTCCCTCTCAATTTAGCGATGGAGCGAGAAAACTCTACGCTCTAAACAAATCAACCTGGCCTCACATATTATTATACCTACAACTACAAATACCGAGGTAAACATGGATGCGATGAAAAAAATAAACGATATTTTTTTCTTTTTCGTGCATAATTTTAAAAATCGAAAAAAAGTTTACACACCTCTAGATTTGCTTATGACTATAATCGATTTGAGTAGCGTCTCTTAGTACTAGCCCATATCTATAAAACCTAAAAGGAATTCTTCCAATATTATTATCTACCTTTATCAACTGTTAAAATCAGCAATGTTCAAAAGAAACAAAGCTTTCGTCTTTGTTAATATCATACATTATTATTGGTGCGTTTTATTTACTTAAACATTAAACAGACTGAAGCAAAGTTTGTATAGTATTTTACTAGATTTTATTATCTGGAACGAGTAATTTTCCCTGTACAAACACTCTGCTTTGTTCATTCGAGGGCTCCAGCGCGCGCTAAATTTGAATTCATGTTGCGAACGAGCTACATAAACCAATTACTGAGCAGAACCAAGCCAATGGCGGATGGCGCGGCACGCTGAGAATCGATAATTCACAATATGCCCGATAGAGGGCAACAAAGTCTACGCTACTGCGCGCCCACACCTCTCCTCCACGTTGCGCAGCTGCGTGTATAACCTTGTCATCACGTCAAAATTTCATATTGAGAATGAAATGTCAATCCACTACATCCTTGTCAACATAACTTTTAAGAATTAACTGAATCTATTATATTTGACTTTAGATATAATGTATACTTTTTATTTTAAGTTTTATTGTGATATTTAGACAACAAATTTAATATATTTATTTCTTTTTTGAAACTTAATCCAAGTTTAGACTTAAAGCTGCAAAGATAAGAAAGCATTTAATACAAAAAAATAAAATTCCAAAAACTTCTTACAGATAGTAAATTTTACGTACGTTCTTACAAAGTTATAACGAGCATGCGCTCGTAGTCAGCTGCTGCTTAGCTTGCTGTTTCGTATCGCGCTTCTTGCCCGCTTTCAATGTTTTCCGTTTTATTTTGTTATTTATGTGATGTTAACCAATTTTTTGAATAAAATTTATTTAGAACCATTTAGTGGACTGTACTGTGCATTATTATTGTGGTGCTTGCAGCAAAATAGAAGATAAAATAAGGTAAACGCCTTTGTATTTTTTGTTTGTCGTGGACATAACCTCTGACATGACGTATTCCATACATTTTTCGATTTAACAAGCATGTATTCAGCACAGTTTAATAACAGGATATGTAAACATCATTTATTTCGCACGCTTATTATTTTAATTCGTGATTTAGGGTACGTTACATATATGTATAAGTTAATCAGACTGTCTAAAGTAGGCTCGATTAAAACATCGTAGAACATAAATTTTGTTTATAAAATTATAGTGTGTAATTGACCTCAATTACATTCGTATGCGAATATTTTCAATACTTACAAATAATACAGATTTATTTAGTATTTCGAAACAATATTGTAATAAGATTTAATGTTGATATCTAGTGAATCACCATGACAATGCCCGCTTGATAAAACAATGGTATTGTCAAAGATTCCCATAGGGGGCGCCAGTCGTCGCAATATTGCAGTTTTTAGACTTTACAAGTACTGTTTTTGTGCACATTTTTTTATCAAATTGCATAGATTTCGTTATAGTTTCTTATAAACCAGTTCTACATTAATTTTTTTTATGGAACAGACGTTAGGTACATATTTATATTTGACTGTTATTTAAATTCGTAATATAAATAAATTTTTAGATCAAACGTGCCAGTTTAAATAAATGTATGCAAGTAGAGTATTAGGCTTATGATTATTTCATCGTAACTGAACTCACAACCATAACAGATTTATTTTTAGAATTAGAGAGCGGAGTTGAAGTCTAATTTTCTTTTTGTAATAGCATAGAAAATTTTGAATGAACTTTAGTTCTTAGAGCGGCGTTCTATGAAAAAAAATCTGTCGCAAATAAAATTATTTAACATTGTGAATTAAATATTTTTTAAAACTGTCATTAAAAACGACCAACGAGGATTACGATCATCAATTGTAAAACACTTTAAAACTTATAGATTCTAAAATGATTTTTTAGTAGCTGTACCCACGACTTCCTCCGCGCGGTATGATTATTGTTTACAATGTTTATTAAAGAAACTAAATAAAGATAGCTTAAAGTACTCCTCATTACATCAGCTATATGCCAGTGAGTCCCGTCAAAATGGGTCCAGCCGGTTCAGAGGTATGCCGCAACTCACAGACAGACTATAAGTACCGTGTGTAGTCATATGCATTTAATAAGAAGCAGTTATTTTAATATTACAATATATATTGAAACAAACACTCCAATTTTTTTATCTGTATAGATTTGAAGATTTAAAGAAAAAGCATATAACCAACACGAGTAAAGCGCGCATCACCAGTTTCCTTCAATAAAACTTCATATTCCCAACGTATTAAGCTATATTATTCTTATATAGATAGCGTTAAGTGCACATGAATGGCTGCATAAGGTTTGCAAATGTCGACTTTTGTCCAAAATGTCCGTCTCGTCAGCCATATTCTGTTTAATGTCGCAATATTGTGAACGTCGGCGGGCGGCCGCGGCCGGTCGCATGCATTTACATACATTAATGTAGACTATACATGCATGCAACTCGCCCCGTTTTGTGTGCGTTGCGAATTAAGTGTAATTGAGCCATTTGGACAGTGGCAAGCCACTCTACTCTACTTCTGTGCTTTTACTGCTCCTGAACAATGCTTCATTGAATCTTATTTTTTTTTATAAATCATTGTTAGGTATTATTATTTTATAACAAATGTTTTATTCCCGTATAATTATTTTAATATCAATAATTGACTGAATGTTAACAAGAATGTATATGTTGTTTATATATTACCATGTCTATTTGAGGTATTAGAATTTCTTAAGATCAATACAAAAGTTGAGTAAAGTAATAAAGGCAATGTGCATTCAATTCTATTTGGTTAAAGTAAAAACAATATAAGGCAGACGTAGCTATGGAATATTCATCTTCACCCCTTGGAGAACAAACAGGGTCGTCGGAATTTTGTTATTAGCGTAAGGGTTATACTTCCTACACCTGACTGATTGATAGTACTTCTTTGCACCTCGGGTCGAGCTTGTAATCGAGCCATTAATAAACTTTACAACCCTAACTCTATCTTACGGACTTGTTATTTAACTTAATGAGTAGGCAAATTGTGACATAGTATTTTTTTTAGCTTTATTTTTAACTTCCGAAAAAATTGCGTATAGACGTGTATGACGTGTATGTTAGCTAGTTAAGCGATGGGTCGATTTGAATGCGGTTTTCTTTGTGAAAACGGACGTGAAGTGATGGTTCTTAGCGATAATTTATAAAGACATAATGGGGCGTTTTTATAATAACTATAATTTGAAAAGTGATCTTATAAAATCTAAACTGATATTATTAACGTATACAGTCGCGTCTAAACTTCTATGCGATAGAAACATAACTTTTACTAAAAGTGCATACATTATTTTTTATGTTAATCGTTTAAGCTTTTTAATATGCGTTTTAAAATCGCGTAGCCATGTCATAAATACGAACGTTTGATGCACTACAATCCAACCAAGTTTTTGCGGTTTTTCGCATATATGTTTTTCCATAGCCGTACAGTCAAATTCGTGACGAATTGCTAGTTTTTTGCTAAATATCAAGGTTGACGTGTCAATAAACCTTGTGGTCATGATGTTACATGCAGAAATCTTTTAAGATTAACATAAGGTATAATAATGAGTAGAGTATTATTTTATTTGGTTTCCAAATTATCTGACAGTGGGTCGAGCTAATGTCACTCGACGCTTGACAAAGCGACTGTTGGCACGGAGAGGCTTTGCTCGCAGCTATGTCAACAAAGAGGGTAAAAAGGTTGAAAACAAAAGTAATAAAAGTTTTATTTATTCCCCAGTTTATTCTATGAAATGAGGAATTACAACTTTTATAAACACCTCATTATATTTTAATGTCACATCCGGCTAGAATTTTCGCGATATCATATCGTTTTAGATATTATTTTGCTATTATCGCGTAGACGTTAACTAACGATAGCCACGTTTACGTAAACATAATATTTATTATACATAATATGTATTAGGTGAACGATGTCTAAGTACATTTTTCAATCAATGACTTGAACACATTGCAACATATGTCAACAGGATTAAAGAAAATATTAGTTGTACAGTTTATTGTACTGTAACTGTTTGGGTGATGCCTTCCTCCCTTCGTGATTGAATATTGACATTGAGCGTGGGGCGGCGCCAGGTACGACTGTCGCTCTATTTTTGACCCCGCAGTCTATCGCGTGGGGCGATCGACCTTGTACAACTTACCAGCTCAAATGTACACGTAATACGGACCATTTGGAAAAAATAAACAAAGAAAGCTTTCATTCCATTTCATAACAAATTAGCGTAGTGTTATGTACGTAATTAAAATAATCACTTTATTTCAAGTTTTAAAATTCATTACTCGCTTATCGGAAAGACGTTATCAGATTGTATTTAAATGTTTCAAGTTGTGGGAAAACGTATCTTAGATCGTATATAAATACATTCTCAAATTGATTACCTTAAACATTTGTTTTGTTATGATTCAAATTTTTATCTATCGGAAGCGAAGTTTGCCATAGACACGGTCGAGTGTCACTCGAATTAGGTCAATAGCAGTACAAAAGGTGTGGCATCAGATAAGCGACGTATCCCGTTCTCTTTAACAAAGCCCTGAATTTCGCCTCATTTATTAACGTGAAATATGTATCTATTTTTTGTTACAGAGTCAACATATAGGTAATCATTAGGCCATGTTTGCCCACCACCCTTTAATGTGTTTGCTTTCTCAACAGTTTCATACCACGCCCGTGTGTATTGTTGCCATTTTGCTTCACGATTAGGGTCGCTTTCAGCTTCATATTTATTAAAGCGTAAGACTCGAGACCTTTCGTTTCATATAATGTATTAAATAAAGACCATTGCGCTTGCAATGTCTGTAACGTTTGTTTTTCATTTGGATGAATTAAAAGATTTAGCATGATATACTGTTTTATATTTTCAACAAATAAATCGTTAAAACAGTTATTGTACTCATCTTCCTTCCGTCAGTATAACACTATTCATAGATACTTATCTACTATTGGAGAGAAGTCATGAATGTCTGAAGAAACTAATCTCGATGTTTCCAAATTATTACCCCCAAGGATATAAATGCCTAATCATGTTCGAATAGCTAATATTTCTCTCTCCTTTTAATTCTCATGATATTTTGTAGACATGTTTTTGAAGCATAAAGGTGTCTTAATATTTCACAAACATTCATAATAAGCATATAAATATGAAAAGTTGTGTTATAAATAAGAATTATATATAATTATAGTTCTGATACTAATTGACGACTGAGCCTCGCGAACTTAAAGTACGTAATAAGTAAGAATGCATTCATTAATCTCGCCACATCTTTTTAACGAACTAGTTCATGAACAATATTTAAAGTGTTTCTGTTTACAATCGATAACTTCTAGATCTTTAGAATCACTTAAATAAAAAAATATTGAAAGTGTGTTATAAATGTAGAAAAGCTTAAGTTCAAGATTCATATAGACTTTCATTAATACGAAGCAATATGTGAAGTAACGTTTTGAAAACTTTGCGCTCGGAATATTCGGGTAAATAGTTTTATTCAGAGCCATTTTGACTTTTATTTTATTTTTCGTTTATTTTCCCTCGCGCGGCCGTAAAACGTACCTGGGCTAGCTGGCGGGATGGCGGGATGGCGGGATAACGGAGCGGGCTCACGAAAAATTTATTATTGAGACCTTTTTTCCGAGGCTCCATCGACAGACATTGCGAAAGCGAAAGTTATGAATGACACATGTTTTGAAATATTACCTGCAGTGAACTGCTTCCCCAGAAGAAAATTTCATAGAATGAGAAGTTTATTTGTCGTGAAATATGTGGGAATTTTATGAGAGCGGGCGACTTTTACAATGCTATGGATCAAGCAATTTTCTTACTTCTCGGTCTGTTTTGCACGGTAATAAGTCTCATAGATATAAACATATTATATATCTACAGAGTAAAAATATGAGGTGCGACAAATTGAATGAATAAACTTTGTTATTCGATCTTTTAGTGTCCCATTTATTTTTTTACTTTCGAATAATATGATATAAAATACTATTGCTCGAGGGAAATACTTTCAGGCACAAAGAGTAGCATATTTTATAAACACATTTATATAGCCGTAAACCGTTTATTAAAGTATTCTTCTATCATATTCACAATCTATATTTAATAAAAAGCCACGATGTCTAACAGAACGTCTTTAAAATGCAGTCGCATCCTCTTAAACTTTCTTAATAGCGGATTACTACAATTGAGTAGGTACAAGAAGCACTTAACTGAGCATGTGTGACTGTATGATCCTGTAATTGGATTTTACTTCAGGCGAACGAGCAAATACGACGCTTGAACGGTCGTAGTCATCCTGATTTGGACATATGTCCAACACATGCTTTCACAACTGATTCGTCTATTCACTTCGAACGACCAAAGCCATCTGTAATGCCGACGAAACCTATACATTATTTTCCCAGAAAAACTGAAATGTGAATATTATTTCTCCAAAACGTAATAAGCCTAAGGGCTTTTCATACACGGTTCGAACACTCTTTGTTTTCGTAGTGATAAAATTAACGCAAACCTGCTATTTGCCGGCAGCCGTTTTTAATTCACATCCTTGGGGGCACAGATACAACGGGAGAGAGCGCGTGAATATGGTCAGTTTTTTCTGCCAATTATGGAAATTCGAGGACAATGCTCTACCTGCCGGTAATGTGGACACATCCAGTTTTGCTATTCTCTCGGGGCAGTGCTACCACTGGCGAGTTTGTTCCTGTTTCACTTGTTGAGAAAGTTTCTAATTTCACTTTTCCTACAAGTTTTATCGCTATCCAATGCCGTTTATCTTATGAATTGTAATAACTGACGATTTGAATAACTTCTACAATTTATGGGGTTTAAGTACTATTAAGAAACCATTTTAAAATTAGCACATATTCCGGTTGATACTTTCAAAGCGGACGACAATGGTTTTTACTTTTTCAAGGTTTCAGTTAGTGAAAGTCATATCAAGCTATATGTGTTTATTGCAGGGTATCAAAACAGTGCAGTAACGTTTGGTATCTGGCAGTTTTGTTGCACATGTAGATGGCAATCGGTATTTTCCCGCGGCCATTGCGTTCTGAGTCACCGACGATCAGCACACGTTCGTGGAACTCAACCCTCCAGTGGGGGTGAGTTGGCTAATGACGGTCCGACAACCGCGCGCCGCAATCGTCCAATATGCAACCAAAGTTACGCGCGAAACTACACCCTCAAAACTATAACATTTAAACTCTTAATTCCATAGACTACCATTCCATTTTGCAATTCCGTGCGTGTTTATATGCAGCCTTTCAATCGGCACTGTTATTTTGATAAATATGCATGAACTTGTGAAACCGGCAGAGTGGGTAACATAAAACGCCATCGTGAAAATTTAATATCATTTCCTGGTAGTCGCATGATGACTCATTCGTCGAAGGGTTCACTTTTTGCGATATCACCATAACAAATCTGTCACTATCTATGCCCTGCACTTTCAAAACGGAAGTAGGCACAGACCCCTCACAGTACCTTAGTATTTTATAATTATTAAGTAATGACAACTTCCGAAGTGCCTACTATTATGTAACTAACACAAAATAATTTAAGAATAATAATTGTAGTTTATCACAATTAGCTTTTGTCGGCGGCTTCGCTCGTGTTCATCTCGATTCTGTTAACCACTTCTAATTAGTTATCTATTATATTATTTTTTGGTAAATTTGTTAAATGTATAATACATGGGTTTGCTGACGTATTATATAAATGTACTAGCTGACCTCGCAAACGTCGTTTTGCCTCATAATAATAGGGGTTGACTGTAGAGGGGTGAAAATTGGGGGTTGTATGTATTTTTAT
>JAOSYY010000014.1:7755816-7774078 GCA_025727935.1 Hebomoia glaucippe | reverse complement strand
ATAAAATGTGCATTTCAAAGTAAAAAGGATCAGTATAAATACCACCGAATTACAGGTTTCAGAAAAACAGTTCCTAGATATTTTCCTCATCATTTTTATTACTTATCCCGCAGCTTCGCTAGCATTCATATCGATTTTATCAATCATTTAGTTGACTATTATATTGTTTATAGAAAAAATAAAGTTTGAATATACAGACACGAGTTTTCTTCGGATTTATCATATGTATAGATATATAGTTATTAGTAACTCGTTGACAACATGATAATTTTATTTACTGCTCTTGCTTTACGATTAGATGAATATGTAAATAAGGTTCAACGGGCATTTAATTTATATACAATATGGTTATTAGTTAAACCATGTAAATAATTACTTTTTATCCTTGTGTATTATTTGCTAATAAACATAGTGCATGTTTAACATATTTTTATTATAAATAATTTTGAGATAAAAAGCGACCTCTTTGATCAGCACACATTTTAAGTACATTCACTTTTCGAGCTACCTTGGCCCACGCAAGGTAATTCAGTGATATTATAACGTTCTATCCGCCAATGACGCCTTCGAAAGTACCTAGTCTCAAGCAAGTCCGGTTTTAGCGCAACGTTTCAACAATTATGTTTTATTTTCTGAATAAATATTACAAGTTGTTCTTTTTTAATCGGTGTAGCTAGTGGCCGTTGCTAGATATTATTAAAAATAACTATAGACATACAAATGAGCACTAAAGGCAACAAAGATTTACTATACTATAGTTTTGGTATTGCGGTATCCTAGCTAAAATACTCAATTTCTGTTACGTAAAATTTTTAATTTGTACCAATATAAAGCTGAAGAGTTTGTTTGTTTATTTGTACGCGTTAATGTCAGGAACGGTGGTTCGGATTTGAAAAATTATTTCAGTGTTGGATAGTACATTTCTTGAGGACGGCTATAGTCTATATTATATTTAAAAAGATTTAGGGATCCTTACTAAACGTCCAATCATGTAACCCAAGATGTAAAAATCGTAATGAACGCGAGAGAAGCCGCTGGCAGAAGCTAGCAACTAATACAACTTCGTGGCAATTACATGGTTACAGTTTTGTTTTTGGGGATTATAAAACAGTAGGTCAGAAATTACGACTTTAGGAAATTTTAACAATTTATTTTTAACTGACCATGCTTTTTAGTGCATTAAAAACCTTTGTCCTTGTTAAATCGAGGCCGTAATTCCTTCACTGTAAAGTTCGCTGAGTTTATTTACCAATTGCTACATATCACATTTACTTGCAACAATCTGTAAGTCTATGATGTACAAACAAATGCCACAAATTGACATTCAGGTCTTATATACAGATTATGTCATTTCTTTACTTCTTAGCTAATGTTGGTCCATACGAAAAAAATATATTTTAAATTATACACCGCAGAATTAAGAAGACATTTAACATTCTAAAAAGCACAGTTATATGTATACATCCTTACTTTAAGGCTATTATTTTAATATTAGCACAAAGTATAGAAAAGACAACCAAAGCAGTCAAAAGTTTGTTTATTTATTGCTCCTAAACAAGAACTAGTGTTCCCTTTGCTTTAGCAGGTTCGACTTGATCTTCAAGAAGCGATGCAATACGTTGTACATTTGCATCGCCGTGCTGCAGTTTGTGTGCCTAAGACATTTACCTCGAGAGAGCTCTTTCACAAACAGGTTTACAAGTGCAAGACGCTACATTGCCCCCGCCGCCCTGGACCCAAGCAATACCCTCCCTCGAGACATGATTACATCATCACTTCCAATAACCGTTTAAAATTCAGTTTTGCAACTTACAATTTACAAAACTAGTTTTTTTGTCTCATTTAAAAATTTAATTTAACCACTTTATTGCGTTATGTTAATAAGATTCCGTTTTAAGTTGAACGGAACTGCAAAAAGTGCATTCTACCTTTATGTTATTGACAATTTTCGTTGTTTTTTTCTTTTAATACGCGAACGAAAATTCTTGAGAAGACGAGTGCGGGAGCATGTATGCAATGTGGATTTTTTACGTACTTATTATGGATATTGTACAGAATATTAATCGGTGTCTAACATATTTGGTCGGTCATTTGCACTGAGCGACGCAGCACCCGCGGGCGGTGTTCGGCTTTGCGGAGAAAGTGGATAATGTCGGATGCTCTACTTTCTGTTCACAAACGTATAGAAAGGATAGATCACTTACAATGTTTTATATTACTATTTACTATTGTATTGAAATTTTTACTCATAATATTTTTAATAATGTCGAAATTTTCCACTCCTTTTTGCAACGAAAACATTTTTCTGACGGTCTTGTATTTTCCGTAATGTATATGTTACTTCAGATCTGTTCGAGACCTTGTTTTCGATTTCAAGATGTTAAAAGGTTTAAAGGTGTTTATAAATCGTTATTAATCAATGTGTTTACATTATTACGTGATAGGAGAAGAGTTTCCTACAGTTATTGCAATATCACAATTCACAGGCATAACGAACGAGGTGTGTGCGTGGGGCGCCTGAGGTCTGCCGCGTGGGCGACGCTAAGCACTAAATTCACTACTTTTATTACCCTCACGCAATGCCTTTATTTTGTTAACCACAAATTGGTTTAATGCTCGTCACAATGTTTTTAAGGAATCTATGACTGAGGTCTTTGTTATAGATTTAATTTTGTTGTAACATGTTGACTTGCATGATGGAATTGTTCCGGTATCACATGTCTTCATCGTGAGTCAGTAGATTCAGTATTATCACAAAAATGTAAATTGCTTTATCATGGTGCCATATGACTATATTGTTTTAAGCATTTATTTGAAAATCTTAAAACTTGTAAGCTCTCTTATACCGTTGTCAATAGATACGTGCCTCTCACTTTGCGGCTAACGGTCATGTTTTATTAATAAGGAAGAGATGAATAAATACATTATTATGTGTAATTTAATTCACATTACATAAGTAAACAAGAAGGCAATATCGTAGAGAAATTATTTGTGTCGACAGTAGATATCGGAAAGTCTTTCGATTTTGATGATTAATAATCACTTCTTCCAGGACAATCTTATCCAATTGGGTAATTTGCATGCGCGTCCGTCGTGGGCGCGTACCGCCTACCCGCGATTACATGGCTCGTAAATTTCGTCCTTTTACATCCAAGGAGGGATTTTTTTCAAAAGACCGGGATGCCCAGTTTTCTATAAAGAGCAAGGATTGAATGTTGAGGCAAGAATATTAAAATAATTTCAAGTTATACAACGGAAGTGATTCTCCCTGAACGTTTTGATCTATTGTTAATTATTTAATATAATAATATTTATTCAATATATTGAATAAAACGCTCGTAAATGTTACTGATTCAATCGTTTTCATGGTCGTTTGGACTGATTAAGAAATCTATGTTTGTGCGCTTCCCCACGATAAAAAACAAAACGAATGAGATGAGAGGCGTGTTACTCATCCTATTGCTCACTGTGTAATTTGGTCTCCAGCAACATATTAGCTGGATGTATAAATCTATCAATAAATTTTTACAGGAACGTTGTCAGACGATACGCAACAATGAACACTATATGATGCGAAAATATTACAAACGAGTTGACTCATCATTTATATTGCTAACATACTTTTGGAAATGGATGAAAGTTAATTAATTTTTGTCATAATTTTTTACAAACTGCTACAGATATAAAAAACTTGGCAGTACTTGAAAAAATGTGGACTAGAATATAAGTTAAGAAGCGTGATTTATGAATATTGCGTAATAACTAGAGATATGTTTTATATATAGGTACCTATGATCCATCTGTACAATCATAGATACATATTACGTAGCATGTTTCACTGCTGACATTTTTTATGTAAACTAATGGGGTGCTCCGGCTTCGCGCATTTTAAATTCATAAAATATTAACTCGCATATCTATACTAATATTATAAAGCTGAAGAGTTTGTTTATTTGAACGCGCTAATCTCAGGAATCGCTGTTTCTATTTGAAAAATTATTTCAGTTTTGGATAGTACATTTATCGAGGAAGACTTATGGGCTATATTATATTTTCAAAAAATTAAGGTTCCTTACTAAAAGCCCAATAATGTAACCGTAGGTGTAAAAATCGAAATGAACGCGAATGAAACTGCTAGCAAAAGCTAGTCAAGATGTAAACTCTGATTTTTCTCAAAATCCAATCGATTCAAGTTAGCAAAATATAACTAAAATTTTTTAAGAATTTAGTGTTAAATAGACATCATGTGCATTCGATTTTTTTGTAAATCTACAATATATTTTTCCCAGGTATACTTTCATGTATTAAACTAGTAAGTATAATACTAAAATTTGGCGATACAAAAGTTGAATTAAGACATGCGCGTATTGGCTTCAATATGAACATTGCAGTTTTAAATATAAATAAATTTGCTGACAGCGCTTCAACAAATTATATCATCTCTTGGCCTTATTTAAAATAGTTAAATGAAAATTATTGATAAAGTTTATCGAAAATAATCGTTAATCAACACCAATTGCAATAGTATTCGGTGATGATAGTACAACAAACAGATTAGCTGGGGTGCATTTAGAGTGGTGGGTTTGCGGTATGCGCTAAGTGCCCTGGACGGATTACGCCTTCGTGTTTGCTCACCGGCAAAGTGGACATTTAGAGATTGTACCTCTAATGCGTTGTGTTCGCCTATCGATCTCTGCATCGTTGATGAGACAGCTTATTATTGCTTATAGTCATACTATTCTAATTTAAATATAACTCCCATTATTCACTCACTTTGAAATATAAATATCTAGTGAGTAGATAGTACTGTGACAGTAAATGTGTCATTCTTTTCGCGACTCATGTACGTCTACTATTGATACTAATATATTTTTAAATAAGATGTACCTATCCATAACGTACAAACTGCATAGAGTAGTCGTCATTTCGCCTATTTTAATTGTTATAGCGCTACATGTCTAGAATAATTTACAAGTTTCATTTTATTATTTAAAGGTGGTATTGTGGGCGGTTATGTGGTTGTCAATGAAATTGAGATGAATAGCGCGAGTATTATATTGATTTCAATAACGGTTTAATTAAAAAAAATATATAATTAATAGATGTTTCATTTTAAACTCAAAAACAAGTTGTCGTATTTGCAAGCGTGGACGCGACAGTCATTCGTCTTTATCGAAATTCGTGGCTTTAGCGTGGTACTATTATTATATTATTCTTTACCCATAGCCTAACTTATGTCATTTGGCGGGATGTCAAGGTCAACGTCGCAAACCTCGTCGATCCGCCAGCCTTTTTTGGTGATTGGTGGGCGCCAGTTTTATGACTTTGCCTTTTCCCGACATTACTATGTTGACTTTAATAATACCTAAATTTGCCTTCGATATCAGGAATGAGGCAAGCTCTCGTAAACCTATTGACGCAAGTTTCTAGACAACATTCGAACTAAATTATACCGTACGTACACGATTGAACTTGAAAATCATTATCGTGAGCGTGCGTAGGAATTGGAAAAGAAAAATATATTAATTCTACATCCGCCGCCTGCTGCTGGCTGGAAAAATGGAACGTGACATTTTAAATGTGGCGCAAAGTTTGCAACATTAATCTGGCGCGTCGCCGCCCTTACGCAGCCTGTGCTTGGTCCAATCCTGTAGCTCGAACGTCGCGGACGGGACAAAATTCCTTCATGCATTAAACAAAAAGAAGCATTTATCGGCGAATCTTTATAAAAGAATAAACTTACGTAAATTCCACACACTTTTCCTCCTTATAAAAACATTCCTTGTGGCAGTTGACTCTTCATAGTATCGTCGTTTATAAATTCATCCATTTCAAGCGTCTCAAAAAAGGCAGTCGCCTGTGACGCCGAGAGCGTAAACTTTGCACTATATGGAGCTTCGTGTTAAAAGCTTATTTACGCCTACACTCATTTCAGAGATTTTAAAAGTGCGAAGTTTACTTTAGGGTGAAGAGTTTCCTTTATTTACATAAGGAAATTAATTCGTATTTCTTTCTATTTTATTTATTAAACACAATTATAGATTGTGCAGTATGCTATTGAGATTATATTTGAATATAAATATATGTATTTCAGCGGTGTTTACTTTAATTAGGACGCATTTTGAATATAGTTAAACGTTTTATAACGATATATGAACATTAGAAAAACCTCACGGCCAGTTTAGGGTCGGTATCTCAATAAAATTGCGACCTCAATTCTGCTAACTAATTAGACGGCTGCTTACCCCACATTTTCCTAGCTTTTAATGTTATTATTAACTGTTTTCTGCGACGCTCTCATTTACCCGTGTATTGTCATGGCGAAACGAATGTCGACCCGTAATGGAGTTTTTAAACGCAGCTTTTTCGCTTTTCACTGCAAAAGGGATTATGTAACTAGAATAGCGACGTGATTGCACAGTAAACACTACGGGTGACTCGTACAGATTTATTGTTTTAACTCTCGACTAGGGAATTCCTAACATAAATTAGTAGACAGCATTTTCCTTAGAAAATGCAAAATTTCCATTACGAATTTATAAATTAAGTGAAAATATGTACGGAATAGTCCATTTCGCTTTGTATAAATATACTCTGTGTTACTTTACATTTAATCGGGGTTGGATGAGTAAGGATTGTTTTTTAAAATGTAAAAAATCGCTAAGGAAAAAATTCATAAGTAACAGCAATACAATAATGTAATGTTTTTTGTCAGACACTTGACAATTAGGTTCATGGCGCAGCTGACAATAAGCTCATAAACGCTATCTGTTAGAAATAATCCAAAGTGACAATTTTCAAAAAACAATTTCTTAGTGTTAAGTCTTATTTTATTTTTCTTCTAAACATATTTATGCAGTAGAACAAACTCACAATAAAAATAATGTTAGTTTTGAAACAACTGTCTTATTCCATATTTGAATTTTGTTTCCTAACAGGATTTTCACCCACTTGCTGAATACAGTTCTATTAACAAAGCGACACATTAAGCTGATCTGCCCGGAATCTGGAGATGTTAAACCTTGATTATTTTGTTTGTATTAGTTTTGTTCAAATCTTGTTTTAAATCTTGAACTCCTGTAACAATGGAAGCATCTAGTGTTAGAATGTAAATCGAATCACTCTGAGAAACTATCTAGAAGCTATATAATAGATTTTCGTTAATAGACTTCGTTCAAATTTAATCAATTCACATCGACGTTGCCTAAGGGCCTGTCTATGCAATATATCGTGCGCAGACTCATCTCATTTGAAATTACAAATAATGACTGGTTACAACACCAAATGTTAACGAAAACTAGCTAACATTTTAGTTTAAATTAATTTTTAACATTTGTTATTGCTTAGAATGCTATAATCTAAATAATCTTAAAAAAGTTACTTATATTAGGATAATGTAACTTTACTGAAATACAACTAAATATTCATATTCTAAAAAGCACATTTTAATAAATATTTAATGATTTTTAATAGTATATTTATGTCGTGTATCGACTTAAGGCGAGTGTTCTCTTTCCCAAGTTTAATATAAGAGCAATTCTGCAATAAGCCGCGTTGTGAAAGGCTACTGCGAATTTAACATTCCTATAATTTACCGAGCATATTGGAAAACTTGTAATTGGTTTAGTTTTATATTTGCACTTGAGTATTGAAGTATAAGCCTTTGTTGTTAATATCCATTTCTTTTCCTTCCAGATATTGCCCGGAGTCATATTTTAAGAAGCTCACTTAAAAGTAAGTACTCAAATAGAATACAATATTAAAAATGAACTATATAAAAAAACGTAAGAATCTTGTAAAAATTACAACTCGTAAAGGTATATTACTCATAAAGTAATCCATTTCACGTTTTGTTTCATCCAGAACACTCCGCCCACCCTCTCTTAAAACGCCATTTGGCTTATAGTTACTCTAAAACAGTATTCATCATTTACACTGCTTTTGTATATTTTGTCTAGCTGGAAATGTATCTCGTATTTTAATATTTTACAGTGTCCCCGTCATATTTTTCATGATTACTCTCCTGGCAAAAGACCAAGATCTCGCTCGCATATCTTTCGTAACTTTTGCTGCTTTTCATGAAGTGTGCGCAATTCGATTGATAAACAGTATCAACAAACTAAATGATTAATTTGACTACCTTGCGATTCCTTTACAGAAAAAGAAAATAAAATCATAAATCTCACCACCGTTTCCTGTTACTTCATTATCACCTCGCCAATATCACAATTCGGCATGACGTCTTCTCTTAAGATTTAAAGAAGTTCTTATAACCTCATTCGGCTTGGCTTCAACGCGATTACTATCTTTTGTCCTCTTGAAATATTACACCATTATATCCCGACTATCGAACTTAGCTAGTTTTCAACATTACGAGGGCTATTTTTAAGTGACATTGTTCTTGCTCAGACATTTATGAAAGAGAAAGTAGTCGTTTTGTCTGATTGTGGAGTCTGAATTGCTAATGCTGGTCGTCATTTACGTGCCTTTTTGTTAACTTATGTGCGCGGCCCAGGTTACCAAAGCGATGAACAGTCTAAAGAAACATTAGCCATTGTCTGGAGCAACCGAACCAATGCGCATAAATAAATGTCAGATTGCTACAGCGCTATTTCCAACGTTGCATGTCTAAATCCTGGGGCACATACATATTATACTTGTGAATAAATTATGTCTATTTATGTTATGCATTTAAAAATGTAATTTCATAATTTCGACCGAAAATTTACATAGTGTTCTTGGTACCAAGACCAAGTCTCAGACAGACTAATCTTAATTTTTGTTTTATTATTGTGACCTAAATGTACAAATTTGGAATAAAGAACCACGAATTTTCATGGAAATGCTTAGAGGAAAACCTTCGTCGGAGTTTTCTTTTTATTAGTACATCGATAATTTTACCTAGCAACTTTATTTTTAAGTCTCTTTTTATAAATATTGAAGTTTATTATTAAATGATTATTTACGGAAATGAAGTATTTTCTATAGTCTAAGTTAATCAGAGATTATATGGCTTCTGCTTAGTAAAATAATTTTTCCAATAGATCCCTTCACTCGTTGCAACATAATTTACTATATAGGTTTATGGATAATGCTTAGGCAATAGGTACTTTAGAACTGATTTGTTAAACACTTAGCTCGTGGAACAACGTTGGTTATTCAGGTCTCCACCTTGATTCAAAACAGTTTCTCCTTCCGGGAACTTCATGTACAAAGTTTCAAAACCTATTAGTCATTAATAAATAATTTGAACGCATTCGATATTCCGGTGTAAGATATGGCATTCTTAGAACTTTGTAAATTTACTATGAAGTCATAAAGCTTCTTACTAGTTTCATGTTCTCGGTTGAAAAGGAGTAACATTATAAGAAGTTTCCAGTCGTACTTACCTTGTCTAGAAAGGGATCAAACTGTGGTGCATTCTGCGCAATGTATTATGCAGTCGCGGGGCGGGCTGCCTGTAAGCGGCTCGGAATCACTCCCGTCGAAGAACGACGCTTAGATTCGTTGAAATCGTTCTACTTAGAAAGTTTAGAGAATACTATATTACGTAGTGAAGTATATCGCGCCTTAATATCTTTCGAAAATGACTGCAATAGATCAGACGATTGTGTTTCTGTACTGCAGTGCTTACGTTATCCCTAACGTTGCTACTTTTTGATACCTGCATACTGCAGAGAATTCTATTATATAAGACGTAATATAAAGCTCTGCAAATGGATTTTAAAAGGAGATTTGACGGCGTTCTTGTCATAAATTCCACAAATATATTTGGAATGCATTATTTTAACTACTCATTTAATAAAAAATAACTCTTACTTATGTATCAGTGTATATATTATTTGCATCGAGAATAATTTAGAAAATGTAAGCTTTCGAGATGGTGTGCTCACGCGCAGGTTGTAAAGTTCATTAGTAAACCACTTTTAAAACTGAGCTATATTAATTTTTTTCTACTACAGATACAATACGGGTAAAATTAAAAAAAAATATAAAACAACCTATTATCATAACTATATTTGATTATGGCTTATGTATTCTACATTCGATAACTATAAATTCGAACCCCACTCCAATAAACAATGTAAATAATTTTCTTCAAACGTGTTCTTCCCTATGTCTGGCCATTGCGAAAATTAAGGGCGGTAGGCTGGCACTGTCTGGGTTAACGAACGCCCGATTGAAGATATACACAGAAAACGCAAAGTGCAAAAATGCTTGGAATAACATAGATCTGATAACTTATTGTCAAGAGGGACTCGTATCGAAAAATTTCTTCCATATAATTTTCACTTATAAATATATTTCGCATATGATTAAGACACGTAGTTGTTTCTATTACACGCACGGTATACACTAGACATGTTTCGAAAACTCTCCAAGATATACGGCACCGTGCTCACAAGCTGAACTCAAAATGTTTTATAGCGTTATTGTTTCCTAACCTGAAAGTTGTACAAACCTGTATCAGTCGTGCTACAAAATAATTATTAAAAGCATTTTGTATAAAGCTTAGGCTTAGTATATTGTGATATTTTATGGAGGATAGATTACATTTATGAAATCTATTAGACAAATTATTTATTTTTAAGTGGCGCTGTTACGTTTTGATGTCTGGTCAGACGAAGAAACGCTAAGAAAACATTTGACATGCAGTAATGATATGCACTCTTAATAAGTAATACTCGTAATATGCTAGTGCAGTGATTCTCAACCTTTTTTTTGTTACGGCTCATATTTAACGATTTCAAAATTTGGCGGCACACAAAGAAAAAGATAAAAATTATTTGCATAAATAGTTTATGACAAAAATTTGGTGTCACACAAAAGTACCGCGGCACAGTGGTTGAGAATCACTGTGCTAGTGTATATTCGTCTCTTGAATTAAGCGTGGAATGATGTACGCCGAATTTGATCGTAGTCATAAGCCACCGTAGTCACAAGCCACCCGACTTGGGTCAATGTAATTTCAAGCAATAAAAGTCTTAAGAACCTGTAGCGATTCACGCAAGCTTCCTACGGCGGCTCACTACTTACACGATTAATTTGAGTCGATAAATCGGCATAAAAACCCAAGCCACGGTCAGCCAAGCGCGCCACTCTCTAACTATTACGAGTTCTTTGTTCTCGACCGCTTATACTAGTCATTGCGCTCATTTTATTTCACGATCTAATCCACTTATTCTATTGAGAATTAACAGTACGTTTTTCGTAGTCGTCGATAAGGAATTGATAAATGTTCGTAAGGCTTTATGTTATCGCTTAGGCTGGTCCGTGTAACTAACAGCCTAGACAGACAGGCAGCGCGGTCGGCGCCTGCTAGCCCATTAGACAGGCGTAGCCGTCGGTCCTATGTAGAACGCTCGATAAACTTGTAAAAACGCCTTCTACCCATTTAATTTTATAGCGACGCTTAAGCGTTCCTATTGGCAGATTTCCTTTCTTTTTTATATCGCTATTAATTGATGTATCGTCCATTTTTACTTTTCCCCTGTAAACATTTTATTAATTGTAACTATTTATTGCCCCTGTATACGATCAGGACTATTTCGCCGCAGTAGGTGGTTTTATTTTTAGTACATTTTTATTAGACTTATCGACTCCAAGAGAACGAGTAATATAATATGTTAATACATATATTTTAACGCCTGTCTCCCTAATCGGCTTATAACGTGCTATTTTACTAAATAATTGTGAAATCTTTAGGACCTCTGAATATACTAAAGGCACGTACGAGAACTTTTATACGGTGAATTTGATTATGTAATTCCTTGGAAATATTCAAGTTCTCCCTTCAGCGAGACGTTATCGCGGGTGGGTTCTCAACGCGTACAAGCGTGGGCGGGCCTTCCCCGCGGGGACTTAATTTGTTGCTCTCCTGGCGCCTCGCATATCACTTTCAAATGGTGTAACGCGACCTTACCACATCCCTTTCTAAGATCTGAGCAGCGTCATGTCTTTTTACATCAGCTACGCATACAGCCACGCCAAAAATATCCGATCATTTGCAGTCGAAGAAAAAAATTTCTAAGTACTGCGAATTTGTTCAATGATTACGAACGTTTATGACTTGTTTTGTCGTTTGAGTTAGTACGCATTTGTAATGAATTTATAGTGAAAAACTTAAACATCTATACCAAAAGAACACTAAGTTGCGAAATGCCAAAATGTTGTTATATACAATGAACTTTCTGTGTCTGTGCTGAGCTTTAAAATAGCACGCACTACACACCACTCATTACTCACCTACTGAAATTGATGTACCCGAAGTATAACGATAATGATACAGTACGAGTTTAACCCCCATCGTCCGCTAACCAAACCTAACACCTCTCATGGGAAGTCCTAAAAGCCACTTTATGTGAAGTAAAGTCTCACATTTGGCAGTTGTGCAAAACTTCGCGGCTTTTGTGGTACATAAACAACTAGCACACGTGTGCGTCCGACCGCGTATCGATTGATGTGACTTAAACGCATAGTTTTCGGCTGCGGTGTCCATCAGTTTCCGCCAAATTTTCCACTGCGGGCGCTTGGCAGACCTTGTACGTCCACAATGTCAGTAAGTATGGACCTCACAATGTCCCAGGGTCCCTCTGTACATCTTGTATGAAATCAAAGATTTTAAATACGGCATGCTTAATTAACTTTGGTAATAAACGCAATTAGAACAAGATCATTACCTGTTGTGGAAGTGCGTGGGCGTTTGTAATTATTAAATGTCAAGTGGGAGAAATCGATATAGAAATAGAGGTGGCAAAACTTTATATAATACTTTTGTAAATTCAGCAGTAGTGATAAATGGTTTAATAATGCATCATTCGACGTCTCCCATATCTAATGTATTCTTAATGCTGCATAGAGTTAGCGGCACACGTATCAAATTGGGGCTTTTCACCTTCCATATTTTATGGTATTTCATTCGAAAATGAAATACATGATTGGATACTTTTCAACATTTATCAAACGATATCTGCAGTCATTAATGCCATTTTACCGCAACTTTTAATGAAATCAGAAAATTAAGTTAGAAAAATATTAATGCTATAGTAAAACCAAACGCTTTGAACGTAGGTTTTTTGTTGTTTTCTAATTCATTGTTCGCATCCATAACTATCCTAAAGTGGAAAATTAATTGCAATAATTGTAAGTTAAAGATTAAAATGAGTAACGAAGAAATTGCAGTCGCACTTGAAAAATAGTTCCTTAAAAATTACGACAATTTCTATATCTATTATAATAATTTACCAATCAATTGATTTAGTTGAAGTTAGTCAAGTGAAAGAAGTTTTATATTTTTCCAAAGTATACCTTAAATAACAGTATCTACGTACTTAAAGAGAGATCGGTGAAAACTTCAACAAATAGATAAGGTAAACAATTCTTCAGACAAAGTCGCGGGCACCAGCTTGTCATATAAGCTACAATAATTCAGTTGAGAAACATTTTACACAGAACTGGAGCTAAGTATAAAAGATGCATTTGAATGTAAGTTTTTTTTAGCTCGTTTGCCGCTGTCGGCTCGCCGCGTTCCTCTTTTGTTCTTCGAACGTGATCTGCTCTAGATGAAGCTCACCGATGTTATTGCTCTGTTCCTCGCTTCAATCCAGTTTGTTTCTACTCGACACATTTTCACCGCTTTTACCTGTCATGACGCTCAAAAAGCGTAAAATGCTGCTTATCTCTATTAAAAGACTATCTCTTCACGGAAGGTTGTTGCGACTACTCTTTCAGAATTCATCGTTAATGAATTTCTATTTGAGATTGCGAAATATTTTAGTTAGATTCTTTTAAGTTACATAACACGAACGTTTTAAAAATCGTAATTAATTACTAAGTTTGGCACAGACATAATCAAGAAAGTACAAGTATGTACCAAGCTAATAGTGTGTACTATTGAGACATTGTGACTACAATTAACGATCTAATGTATTAATGCTTACGGAAGAAGCGATGACTCACGGATGAGAGCATTTAGGATGGCGTAAAACTCTAGTGTGACCTTTAAAATGACAAGGGCGAACTTCGCTTAGCTTATTTTCCTTGTATGAAGAAGTTACGCTACTCTAGACAATGTAAAGTAAACTAAGTTTAATTGGAATCCCATTGAACATTAGCTAAGTTATCCTGATTAAGACCCGCACTTAAAGATGTGACTCAAGATGCAATCTACACTTGATATTTGACGAAATATCAAAATTGAATATATAAAACAGTTGACGACTCTTAAAAATATATTAACATAAGAAGCTAAACGCGATCCTTAGTTATTTTCGCAATGGTCATCTAGTGGAGCGATCAAGTTTAATATTCATCACAAGGCGTTGAACAACATTGAACGCAACTAAACACGTGTGCATATGAAACGCACGCTCGCATGTCACAATGTTGAGTGGCGCCGGATCCGTTGCGGGAAACACTCCGGAGCAGTTATCTGAGTATCGCTTGGCTACGCCCGATGTGGCTTTCGTGTTTATTTTTAGCGCTGTGTGTACATTCAGTATTGCGATGAAATTTACAGCGATCACCGCGGCTCGCTGCCCGACGGCCGCTGGACCCCGATATCGCTCGAAATGACAAGCTGCCGATATTTCATAAATGTCTGCTATTTCACGCGAGAATAACTCGCTCGATGAGTAATAATTCTTTGTTCGATGTATAAGAATCCCTAATATCGCTTTTATTGTATAGTAATACCTTTTTCTTTGGTTAAATGTGCGGCGAATTTGGTATTTACAATATTAAATAACGCTAGCTTACCCTATTTTTACTCATAAATTAAGATTTCGTGTATACAAACACGTGTGGGCTGGATATTAAAATCTATATAGGCTAACGAAATCGAATACTGTACAGTATTCTATGTTACACTTATTTATGTTTTAGACTGAAAATTATGCGACAACAGATATGCACATTCGTTATGCTCATTGTAAAACATACCGCTCTATTCTTACCTTACACGTTCGTCAAAACACCATTAGCAGCCGCGCAGCTCGATCCCCTTGTCAAGCTGAGATTTGGCGTGACTTAGTGACTGATTAGCAATTGCTACGAGCTTGTGGACGCGACAGGTGGTTGAGCCACGGCCAAAGCTTTGACCCACGCCTTTGACTGATTGATGGCATCCTTTCTTGTCACGTCACGGATTCTGAATCTATTTGTAAAATGTTAAAGTTGCCTCTCGAACGTGTTAACCGTGTCAATGTTGGGTCGCGTGTCGGGCAAGTATCGAATGTTGATTGTTCGTGATGTGTCCCACACTCCGCGCCCGCGACCCGCACTCTAATAACGCGAGGTCAAGTCGAAGCTCATGCATATTCACGGCGGCCGGCAGCTCATTGCTCGTCTGTAACGGACTTACGACCGGTTGTATGAGTTCATTGTTGCATGTATCCGTCCATATGGTCTCCGCGTCGCCCTGTGAAGTCGCCGGCTCGTCGCGCCGTCTGCATCTCTTACTTCACAATTTTTAAAATAAAAACTATAACTGTTCGATTTGAAATGTTATCAGGACTAGTTTTTCCACTTTTGTTCTCTATTCAAGGTAATCAGATGCTATTTAGAAGTCCCATTAACCTTTATCGAGTTTTTATATTTAAGAGAATTATACTCGAGCGGAAACTTTGCAAAATAGTATTTAGTGAGCTTTTATTTTTAAAACTAATAATAAATTATCGCTGCAACTAAACTTAGTATTTCTATTAGATATATTTTTTGAATGGTGGCCAATACAAAATTTCTCGCAATATACAAATCTCCGTGAGAAAATCAATATAGCAATTTACAAAAATGTAATTCTGACGAAGTCACTTTTTCTCTTTTATTCTTTCAATATCATATTAAAAACTTTTCTAATATGCTGATCCTGTATGCAAGGCAGCTTTATGTCCGATTTTAATGAAATACATGTCGATATTAACCTTTAAAATATTGACGTCTCAAGTATGTCTTCGATAATATTATTTATTCTATGTTAATGAAATCTTCAGGTATGGTCAGTAATATTAATAGTTTTGTGTCTTGTTTTACTTTGCTTAGTAATTCGACGACGGTTTGGATTACAATGGTAGGGTCAGTTAAGGAACGCTGGTTGATATTTATATTCTAATTAGGTGCCAGCAACAACGCCTCGAGGGTGCATGCGTAATATGAAATTGTTTTCTTAACACGCTCTAATAATATCAAACATTCGAGAAATGTTTTTATTATGTGCCCGTGAAAAACAAGGGCTAAATTAATTTAGCTCTATACGTAATTTCCTTAATAAAATGATTATTATTTTTATTCTTTCATCTGACTAATAGTTCATAGAATACTGTATATTTAAGACATGAACGTGAATATTTGTTTTGTACACACTATTATATAATATTGTTTATTTGAAACTGGATGAAGTAAATAGAAAATCACATATCCGCTATTTCCAACAATCGCACTGGTGTACGGCGGGCCACGTCACCGGTTTGAGCGCGATTTCATCTTCGCCTGCAATAAAATAAAGATGGTGCACTAATGCATTTTACATTTTGAAGGATCATTAAATTGCGCATTACACGGCCCGGCCCCGCCGAGAGGCAATTAAAAAAGAACTGTTAAGACGGTACGCTTGAACTGAAGTCGTGTTCTCAACTGATTAAAACTGCTCTATTCTTAGCTTGCATTAAATTTTAATCAAGATAGTTCTCCGCGACTCCAGCCAGTTCCTACCTTTGAACTATATGACACTTCAACCTGACAATCATGTACAGCTCGAAATTTGAATATTTCCATTGTAAATTTTATGTATTGCAAGAGAAGTTTCGCTCTGTTGTCAAGATAAAACAATTAGTATTAAAACTTGCGTGAGTTACGAACAGGCCTCGTATCGCGTATGAATAAACGATGAGAGGCTTTCAGTCATCGTTCATCAATTAACATCAAGTGATCGTTTCTACTATAGAATAATCAAAATAACATCAATACTTATTCGTGTATTTTTATTGCATATTAAAAATAAGATATATACTTACGACATACGTTTTCAAATATCATTTATTGTAAGATAGGTCTTCTTCACATTTGGTGATATGATGTTATAAGTATCGGCAGGGAACGTGTAATACCGACGAGAGAAATTCCATAAACTCGTTTCACTGTAAATGAAATTCAATATTTGCACTGGACATTCAATAAGAATGGCGCCATGTCCTAGGTTTCATACCGTTTAGTAATTCCTATACTGTATCAATTTCTCATTAATAGGCATAACTAGATATAAACTTTCAAGGATTAAATATTACAAGAGAATTTCTATACATGTCAAATGTTTGAAATAAAAACAGATCTACAGGATATCATTGAATAATCAAGTATGTGACTGGATTCATTTATTCATTGGTAAAAATATATTATTCATATTAAGTTTTATATTGCCTTTTTGTAACCACATCCTGTCTTATTATTTTTATGCGTATTGATAATTACATTGTACGTGATATAATTTTTAAGAATTTATTACTCTATTGTTATAACATATATAATCATAAAATATATATTTTTATAAAATCTCTGTGCGTTTGGTATCAAAGACAATCGCTGGATAGTTATCTGTCTTTAAAACGTGTAGAAATCGAGATATATCTATTAACATATTAATAACATTGATGTGTTTGACGTCTGACTGTTTGTAAAATCGACATAACAGCTTCTTTTTTAGTCCTATAAAGGTATATAAGGTACTTATGACAGGAACACGATTTATAAAATTTTTGTTTCTCTGTTTCGGTTAATCTTCGAAGCGGCTAGACCGTTTCTGAAGGATCTTTCGTTAGTTAATAAAATTTTAAAATAATGGCATTTTTGTAAAATTAATGAAGACATTTAGGTTTCATTCACAGTTAATGTATGATTTTACAAACTTATTTTTCCACTATTTCACAACCATGGAAGTCTTGTACCAACTTGAAAAGTTTTCTGCATCGCGTGCGCTTATGGTAGAGCCTGTACCAACTTTGTTCATTAACTAACAAGCTAGTATTTAATGCTTTAATTGGTACATACAGCCTTCCTAGCAGATTTATTTTACTCTTTATCTTGCTGTGCATCTGTTTTCGACTAATTTGTAGCTATTTAGCTAAGAATCGAATTTTTTATGTAATGAAATTAATTATTCAAAGGTGCTCGGGCTATCGACCTTTTTGAAATTATTTTACAGTTTACTTTATGACGATTACAGAATAATATTTAAAATTTGAAATAACATCCGAGGAAAAAATCATCGAAC
>JAOSYY010000014.1:7685385-7755716 GCA_025727935.1 Hebomoia glaucippe | reverse complement strand
ACACTTGTTTCTCGTATTGAAGGTTATAGTTATTTAAATTTAACCATAACATAAAATGGCCTGTTTGCCTTCGGGTCTGTATTGTGACACGAATTGAAAACCGCTTACACGGAACGTGGGTGACTGTCAATATCTAAGCGTATGTCGCAAAGTGCAATTCACATACGAGTTACGAAATATAAACAGCCGATACAATACGTTTTGTACATATTTAGAAACGTGCACAGGTCGGTTCTGCACTGTTATTTAATACGCGACCCATTTGTGGTCAAGCACGCCGCCAGACGTTCCAACCGCCTCGGCGGTGTCGAGTAATACTAAACCTGTTTGGAGGTTATTGTACATTGATATACCTGATACTGATGGTGAAGTGGCCCGAGAATACCAATAATGAGACAACTTCAATGGTAGATAGATCGATTACTAAAGATGCTAGGTGTGAAGTGGAACAACATTGCCCACTGACCGGATCTAGAAAGGCATTCAAATAAATTAGACAATTTTTAATTGAAACCACGAGTTAATCCAATTATATCTGAATATCCAGATAAAAGATTATTAAAGTGATGTACCGAATTATTCATGTTAATTAGCGAACGTTAGTTTAATAGTTTTTCTCGTCACGGTAAACGCTTCCGTGCGATAACTTTTGTGTACGTCATAAATACACAAATATTCGTTTTATTCTGAGTATCTGTGTAATTATGCTTTAAGTAGATATTATTTTTATGTGTTTACTTTACGAAGTTTAGTGCAAACCACTTAAAAGTCACATCATTTTACATAAAAAGGAATGTAAATGTTAAAGTCGGTATATCGTCTGTTTCTGACTTTCGAAATGGCTATAAGAAAGCAAAAATGAATAAAAAGTAGGAAGAACGAACGCTGTATTTAATTGCAATAAGCAACAAATAAATTGCACGTTTACCGTGTACGTAACGGTCTCGTGCATTTTGCAATTTATCGTACAAATAACTACATTTTGAAACTCTAAACCCAAGTGTTCATATTAAATTACTTCGTCACTTTTGAGCTTCCTGTAAACGAGGACGCATACGCCGAGCCTAATAAGTGGGTCAAGTAATCCTTTGGAGTATAGAGGAGTTAGCAGTCACACGCGCCACCCGCCTAATTGAAGTCCAATGTCGCGCGCGGCGCAGCCCACCCACGGTGATTGATACAAGCCGGCTGGAGTCTGGACCGACTTCTAATAATTCGATTCTAACCTTGTTTGGAAGCACACTAAATTCATTTCCTTTATTGAGTAGAGAGTGAACTGGTGTGAGTGATTTCAGTGAGGTGCAGAAATCACTTCGCGTGGCATAACGAGATAGGTTGAATTGATTGCAGCCGGTAGCGGCGCGCTTATCGCTAAGTCACAGACAGGTGGATAAGTGCAGATTTTAGGAGTCGGGAAGGCGGTAGTGGGGCAGGCGTATAATAATTAGTTGCGCTATCGCCATCAATATCCATTAGCGGCGCCACACGCGACGCTCCCTGCGTCGCGCCGACTCGCCCGGTCGCCGCCGTTGCCTTGTGACGATTGCCGATACTCTGCCATTTGCGATGTCCGATAAGAGTTCACATTGACATGATTGCATTGCAGACATAAAAGAAAACCTTACGTCACTAACGACAATAAAACCTCATTAACTTCTTTTCCCGGAAAGTTATTATTCTTCTTCTATAAATACAAATGTTTACGCGTGCAGCGAACGGGCAGGGCGATTAAAATCAAACTTCACCTTTCAAATTATCCTAGCAAAGGGTTACCCCGCTGCCCTAATCTTTGAACTATGGCTTGACCGTTAATACGCATATATAATTTGCTCTTCGATTATTTAGTGGAGTACAATGGTACACTGAAATACGAATAAATTAGTTTCGTGTTTGGGAACTAAACTGACCCGTAGTTAGAGTAACGGTCGTGGCGTCGTTGTAAAAGTTTAACTTATTCAAATGCTATTTTACTGCTTTGTTAGTAGGTGAAATTAAATTAAATTTTATGTACGATTGTTAAGCCTACGTATATTAATTTAATGATCTTACAGACAGAGCCCTAATTGAGTACTCAATCCGAATTAATATAATTATTGTTTATAAAACTAGAAATTTATATTATTAAATAATAATTGTTTTAATCACGAGTACCTTTAAAATAAAATTTACAATATCGTAAAATTAAATTATGTCACATCACATTTGACATTATTGAACTATGCCCTGGTCACCGGTTCTGCGCCCTTTATAGTTTTGACCCATGAGTTTCAAATCAGACAGGTGTAAACTGTAGACTCACCCTAAGACCTTAGCTTCCACATACTTAATTTACATAGTCCCAGTATCTTATGCACTTTGTATGCACTGACATCTCACTTTATAATTCAAATGATTTACGTGAATGCGGAATGAACTCTAGGAAATGTGAGAAATTGTAACGGAAATATATCATCTTGTTCACGCCCCAGCTGTAATGTGTCGGAATCTAGCCTATATTTAAATTTATTTATTTAACCATTATATGCGTCTTAATCAATATAAGATTTGTAATTTGCGTTGCCTTAAGAAATACATTAAATTCTTGCCTATAGTCTAGCTAAGTTATCTGCGTCTTTGCAATAAAAATACCGGGTTAATTATGATCGATATCTGTTTCGAATGAGCATAACACTAAAATATACAGACATATTTTAGTTACTATCGGACATATGAATTCACAATCTACGATATCGTGTAATAAGCCAAAAGATAAAATTTAAAACATCAACAATTTTATTTAAAACAGCAATAAATGTAAAAACTGATTTTGCAGTAATTCGATTGAGCGTTGTAAGTAAAGTTTGCCAATCGCAAAGTAAAATAACTTACCTATATTAATTTTTAACTTAAAAGAAGTTGAGGCCGTATTATGAAAGTAATATTTTTATCAGATCTAGTCGGTTACGCTAATGAATATTCATTGGAAACAGGAAGAGGTTAGTTATGCTCCAGCCGTAAGTTGCTCCTCATTGTTTTAAACCACTGCAGTAGCCGCTAAGTTAAATGACAAATTTATTGAGAACGGTCCTTTGCAAAATAACCAGGCTTATATTTTGAGTTTATATGTACAAGTTGGATTATTATTTGTATTATATCACTTGTATACTCTTAATCTTATTATGTAGGCGAAAATAATTATGGAAATTATAAAACTTTCTATCTCAATGACCCTTCAGTAATAAATATTTTCTACAAATTCAATTTCATATATTTAATGAAGCATATAATATACCTTTATATTAAAATCAATCATACAAGAACGAATTTAAAATGCTCGAAGCGTTTTATTCGAAATTCGAAACTGTTAGACGCCAAATTGAAAACAACTCGATTGACATTGAAAATAATCTATCAGATCCACTGTGTTAAGAACTCATAAATACGTATTTAAATACTATCTAGAACATTGATTTATCTGACCAAGGTCAATCTAATCGTGTTGTACGAAACTAATGTAATGTTTGGAAGAAAAATGCAATTGCCAATCATAAACTGAGATGAGGCATCGTTCGGGCGCGCTCCTTGTTAACAAGCGTGGCCTTGTCTGGTCTAATCAAATTAGTCGCGTGACGTCATCGACACCATCGCAGCCACCAATTAACAAGAACATGGACCATAACAACATATAACCCGAGTAACACCGTGACGCGTCTAGATGCGCACGATTTAGTTATTAAATCCTCAGTATATTAATACGTGAAACGAAAATGCTGGATACGTTTTTAACAGTATTGCGTGTCTGGCACAGTGAGATATTTGGCTTGGCTTAAAAAACGATATCATTCTATAAAGATAGACTTTTTATTTCTCTCGTTGAAGATATCCTAGGTATTTTATATGAGATAAATGAAAAATCTTGTGAGTAGCACTTAGAAATGTCGCCTGCCCAGGCGACCACTTTATGGGACGCTTTTATTACCTTTGCTTGTAACCAACTAACTAACAAACATTATTAGGAAGTCCATTTAAACTAACTTCTAATTGTCGTAATGAAATAAAGCTTTGTTTGCATGTAGTTCGGATGTCAATAATGTTGTATTTACTAATTGATTTGTTGAAGCTAAATAGTGTTTCTTAAATTATCTACAATATTATTTATTATATATTAAGAAATATTACTTTTCATGTAGAGAAAACAAAATACTTAAATCACTCTGATTTAATAAAAATGATATTATCACACCTATTGTCGCACATTAAAAACAATTTAAAATCTATTAAAATTATTGTTAACCTAACCTATAAGTCAGACCTTGAGCTATTGTTTGAGATGCTTTTTTAATACAGTGGACTTCAAATGAGGCAACCTACGCGTATTGCTTAACTTTTCGGTATTCGCCTTATATAATCGTTAAAGTATTAAATCAACTTGGTCATCCTTATAAAGAAGCGTGGGCCACGTCCACACAAGTAAAGACTTCCTTCGATTACGTCACTCACTTTATGATTCAGGCGTTTTGGCTCATTAGCCACAAGTCACAGTACTGTAGACAGTAGACAGTTTTAACTGTGACCTCGATGTTTCGAAACAAACATTTTCACTTATTACAGTAACATTAATGTTGTTTACATTTTATTATTTTAACGTTTTGACTAACTTCTATTACAACTATTTATTTGCATTTTAATAGCCACTGTTGCTGTTATCTTTGATCGTTAAAAGCCGAAACTATATACCCAGTTCCTGTTTATTTAACTAAGATAAAGATCAATACAAGATCACAACAGCCGAGTTTGGAACAATATTACCATTACGTCATTTATAAGGCAAGTGCATTAATGTGCTGTAGCGGAGGCGCCATCTTTATGCTCTCAACGGCCTGCTCTTGATATGAAAAGCTGTGTTCCGAGGATGACATAATAGAACGCAACTTGCAAAGCCAGCGTAACAATTTATGTTTTTCTATGACCACTCCATTCATTTTTTTGCTTTGCCAGTGCCGTAGACACAATAGTCAACTGGCCATAGCTTATAAAAATATATAGTATAACTGCAATTGTTACTGGCCGTGTCTGGCGATAACCGGCAGGCAAACAATTTCCTCGCGTCGTTACTTAATAATTACAGTCTAAAATTCATGCGTTTCCTTTGATTTTAGTAAACAAAACGTAAACGGTGACGGAAGAAATATACAAATTTGATTTCTATACTTCTTAAGATGTATATTAGGTACATAAAGCACTTTTAAAGATTCAAGGTTGCGTTTCACTGGCGAGCGGCGACAAACGATATCAATCGGTGCAAATTACTTGCGCAATTTCAACAACATGATACAGTAAGTAAGTATGCCCGACGACTAATGAAACTTCACAAAGCCAACACGGGACCGCGCTTATTTAGAGACGACGATGTCGAGCAGATGACGCCCAAACAAATCTCAATATCTGGCATATGGTATGAACATTCGGAGCAGTAGCAAAGAGAACTCCGAGCAGTTATAAGACATCGAAAATAGATTCTGCGAACGGGGTTACTCGCACCTGTTATTTAGTTTTCAGGCGGGCGCGGGGGGTGGCAGGGATGCGAGGAGGTACAGCAGATTCATTAATAATGGCCCGCAATGAGACGCCCTTATTTACGAGCTGCGGTGACTGAGTCGAACCGCATTCCACGCGTCTCACTGATACGCCTGAGCTAGAACAGACTCTAAATTACCTATATACCTTGAGGAACTTGGCTTTTTCAATATTTATTATACGGTCTTCCTTAAACTATGTTTCGAGTGGATAGCCAAAAAACAAGTTAGAGTAATAAGTACCTTGTTGAAGCCACAATCATTCAATTTAATGGAAATAGAATCGTGGTCAAAAAGCAACAGAAAATAAAACGCTTGGCATTCAGTGAACACTAATCCGTACGTGAAGATTAAATTATTTATTCGTATAAGCTCGGATTAATTACGTGTACAAACTAGACGCGTAATTGGCTTGATTTTGTTGTATAAACGTTAAAGGCAAATCTGTTGAAATGTCGAGTAACGAAGAGTTCAACACACTATTGAGTAAATCGATTCTATTGTCAGCGGCTCTGATACTCGTGCATCTCACACAAAAGACTATAAAAATAACAAAAAACTTCCACAAGCGAGACCAATATTTATATCAAAGTGTTACTAAAAGGGACAAAAATGTAATCTATTATTTTCGTGGAAACTATTTAAATAACGGTTATATATTTAACTATTATACGATGACAAAGGAAAATCTTAAATTCTAATTAAAATATGAAAGTGTGAAGTTATCGAGCTTAACGCAATATTCTAATCTGACCCACAAGCGCCTAATACTTAAACTATCTTCAAAGTGAAGAATGAGATGTGTTCAAATCTTGGCATCTTCAAGTTCTAACAAGATTTATCAAGATTATTCGTGATGAAATCAGTCACCTCTTCAGATAAATTATTATAAGTAATTTAATAGAAATTCCGAGACGTGCAAATAAAAGTTGAAGTTTATACGCGTCTATAGTACATAGATGTGTGCTTATTACACATTGATTACCTAATCAATGTTTATCAATGAAGTATCTATTCCAGTCGTTATTACCTGAGGCGTATGATGATTTGCATTCTATAAGAAAATGTACATTCATTGTGAATAGGTGTGATAACAATATTATGACTCAGTATTTTTTATTTTAACTTTATCGTAGATCATACTCGAGCCGGTTATGTTATCAGACATTATTTAAATGGACACGTTTTATCAGTTAATGTAATATTGTTAAGTTTAATTAAATTGATGTTACGTGTTTCATGATACAAAATACTAGATCAACACGATTGCCTTATGTTACTACAAAAATGGATCAAATAAACAAACCAGTGTTCGTACTAAATTCGTACATAAACAGAGTGATGATGGGACTAGGCAGAGATGAGGTAAGCGGCCTTAAAAGCCACTTAGCACACAGTTCGCCCGACACCGCTCACTGCGTTTCTTATTGCTTAGATAATGACAATTACCGTAATTTTGTAATTTTAAGCGCTACATTTCTATATCACGAAGTTGTACCGAAAAGTTATTTTTGTGCTATAATGATAGAACTGAACATTTCAACCCATTAACGTAGCATGCCTGTGACAATACAAACCAATAGAAGTCTTTCATTTCCGCGCCCTCGTCACGAATCCGGAACCCAATTCAGTACGTGGATCATCCAAAGGAGAGCAAACGTATAAGTTCAACCAAAGGTCGGAAATCAGATAGCCAATGGATTCAAAAATATTTTTACTGCTTATGAATCATTTCGTGTCCATTGTTGTTATATTTGGGATAACCATTTTCGGCATGTACAGATGTTCAAAATGCGTCACGATTTCTTATAATTTAATTCTCTCGAACCTCAGAGCGATTTGCATTAAATCAGAATACAAAGTATTATCTACTCGTTATGCCTTTTATGTGTACATAACTATTTTTTTTAGTTGGATATTCATTTATCCATAATAAATTTACTGTAATAAATATAAAATAAAGTTTAATTGTTTGTTTGTAAAACTAAAATAACACTATCTTACACGTACACATTATTTTTTTAATTTTTGTTTTTGTTACGGGTGATCTTCAAAAGTACTAAACAATGTTGATGACTCTTCTAATAATAATAACTTTAAAATCATCATGTAAACAAAAAAATCGGAGTAAATCAAAACTAAACTGAATCCACGACGACAAGGTCGAAGCACAGCTAAGTTCATAAAAAGAACAATATTTGAATTAGGAAGATGTATTTTGGAAAAGTCTTATGCACGATTTAAGAGTAGCGAGTGAGATGAAGCGAGTTAATTACCGTTTATGTTGAGTCATCAAACGGGCGAGTACGATGCTCCACGGCTCCACCTCAGGAGCGCGCGACTCCGCTTCACCGCTTTTAATTAAACGCTAGAATAACCGTGTGAAGGGCTCATTCACGGTGTACGCAGAATATAGTTTTATTCGCATTGATTGTACAATGCACACAGGTAGCCTAAACAATGACGGCTAACGAACATTTAAACTATGGTGGGAGCTCTATAAATTATTTAAATATCGTCTGCTTATCGCGATTAACAGATATGTGCACAATTTTACAAGTTTGAGTAATTGGTTATAAAATATATAGTTCACGCAAAATCTACTGGTATAGTAATTCTTCGGGTTTCAGGATTCGGGGTAACACTACAGAGTTTGCGAAAATAAAAACGTTATTAGTACTAATGGAAACGTTCTAATTCGAAAATAAACTATTGTCAACGATAAAAATGTAGTAAATAGACAATATTACTTTTATCGTAATCATATTAAATTATATATGTCGACAAAAGTTTCACCTTTATTTAGAACTATAAAATTCATAGATTGCTTTCGTGAACTTTCCGTAATTTTCCGACATGTGATTTATGTTGTTAACACAGATAAAGTTGTCTGATAACTAAAGCCGGAAGGATTAAATTTTTATAGAAGTATTACTATCGGGTTAAATATACTAAAAGAAAATGCAATAAATAAATCACAAGCGATGCCTTCGTGCTCTTAGCTTGTGTAAGCCAATTACTGCGATGCGCTTCAAGGAAGCTAAGCAGTTTCTAAATTCTTCGTATATTTAATTTCAACTTAATTGGTGTATGAATTCATAAGGCAAACGAGATTTAGTTACTAACCCGCTTGAAATAATAAAAATATTTAAACGATTTAATTGCTTTCTTTTCATCGAGATACCGAATTATATACACATACATCATAATATTTTAATAGCCTTTGAAAGCGCAGTGCCGTTACATTCTAACTTTTAGATATTATCGAAATCATCTCAAATAATTATAGTTTAGCTTTGTCTATGAATAAAACAATTGTCCAATTAAACTTATTACAAGTACGATATAATGTGTACTTAGGATAAAAAAAATGAACAGAAACCTTGAACATTCAGTAGGCATAAAGTGCCATTTGAGCTTTTAATATTGCCCAAAATGGTGAAACCTCCACAGTGATTGTATCTTAGACTAACAATAAATGATTTTTAGAAATGTATGTAGCATTCATGTAGGAATGAGGGCAGCTAAAGAATAGTCATTCATTTGTTAAAATGTTCTCCAACTGACTAATGAATGATACAGGAAGCACGGCGCGTGCGCAATGAAGTGTAGTGAAGATGAGTTGCGTGGGCGAACCTCACCCGTATATTTATTATTCGTCTATTGAATCTTAGTAAGATGTGAATAATTTATCAATGAAACAAAAGGTCGATAGTGCAATGACAATAATTGTCAGAAGACAACGCGCGCAAGTTTAAAACGAATCTTATGAACACGTGAGATTCTGATGCTAATGTCTTTTAAGATCGTGATAGTGAACAATGATCTCAAATCATAACTCGACATTCGGACACGATGGGAGGTGTGGTATGAGCAGTAGTCGTAATGCGATTGGTAAATATTTTTGTGTTCGTATACGTACCGTACGATTGTACGAATGTATGAGTGCTGCGATTCGCGTGGGATGAAGCGATGCATTTTTTGCGAACTTAAGATGAACAGTGGGTCGTTGAACTTCGTTACTTGTCTCGAGGCCGCCGAATTCGCCAACAATCCAGCTCTTTAAATCTGTACAGTTAATTGCATTTTTTGTGGTAGCACACAGTCACGTTTCAACTATTTTGACTCGAATGTCCAACATATTAAATACATATTATTGTAATGGTTGCGTATTTGAATGTTGAGTGAGTCGCGTGCGGTGTTTGCCAACGTTGGCACGCATTGCGAGCACTCGGCCAATATTGACGAGCCAGCACATCTGTCGGCAGTTTTGTATTGACTACCAACTGTAGCACCTGTGTACTAAACTGCACATGTATATAGACATAGTTTTATAAATATTTTTTTGAAAATGGACAACTATTTCCGAAAATGTTTTAAGCAGAATAGATTTTATTGTTAAGAAATGTCCACATGGAAAACAAAAGCGATCTTTGACTAAGAGAAAAAGTCATTGAAACTGTTTAAGTAAGCGCTTAACAAACATGTGTAACATATTACATAAATATACTTAACTCCCAATTTCCATCATGTCGATTATGTAATGCGTGAAAAAAAATACATCGACAAATTTAGATATTTCGTCTTTATGTCTGTTAAGTGGAAACTATCAACTACCACAAGAAATGTTAAATAAATGAGGTTTTTTGAATGTTACGCTCGGAGGCACATTACACAAAAACATCACATCGTGATTGGAAGTTGGAACCTGCATCCGCCTCGATGCATTTATATTATACTTAAAACGATTTTTTAACAAATATACTTTTCTTCACACTTAGACTTTTTTGTAACGCTCCATTTTACAATCCGTAAGATATAATTGCTTACTCTATTCTGAATTTTCATCTTTTCATTTACCTACAAGCTATTTTAGACTGTATTTACAAATATACTAAAAAATATTTTAATATTAAAAATAAATCGACACAAATAATCGAATCGGGGAATATTTGAGAATTATTTATAACCAATAAAATTAATAATACTAAGAATGATATTCCAAATCATAACAGAAGTCTTTCAATCCAAGTATCTCTAAACATCATCAGAGTTTTATAGATAAAACGCTTTGACAAGTCTTAAAACTAGGTTCAAACAAAAGTATTAAATCAAATACCAGAATGCGGGCCACTGAAAAATTAATTGAGTGTGCCTTATTTTTCAGTACTGCTGTTTCATTATAATAATACAAAGAATAGGGCCTCAGTAACATTAAAAGATCTTTACATAATTTCTTTCTTTATCAAGCTAAGTGTACAAAGTGTTTTGTACGGGCCACGTCTTTAGTTAAATCTCTATATCTAATGTCACTAAACTAAAGAGAATCGTAATGTTATTCAAATATGTTTTTGATTTTTATACACATATATTTATTGTGTGATTGTAGCCAATATTTCTTACGTGTAATGAACTCATGTCTTGTGCCAGGTTTAATAAATTTCTCGTTTGTTATTCTGTTTGTGCAGACCCTGACATATCATAGGATGTTTGGGGGAAATATAGTGAAGAAAATTGTTTGCAATTCCTCTCCTCTATTTTTAGGATTCGTCTGTAGAATATAAATGTATATAATGCACTGAGGTTTGTTTCCAATGCTTTTCATAGTTTTCCTATAATACATACATACAGAATTGACACATTGAACTCCCATTTAGTGGAAATATTATATTTCCGGAATTATTTTTACCTAGGCGTATTAAAATATTTTATCCGTTATAAGATCGACATTTCTATTCGAGGTTACAGTCCATTTGCATAGGCACCAAGTTGTGTGAGTCAGAAGTTAAGATGGTTGTTCCCATTTCCAATCTAGTGCATATTGCAGAGTGGTCGTGCAGGACAGGTCACGCGCAAACCCGTTCCTCAGCGCACTTTCACCGGTCTTCGCTCACTCCCGCGCCGGCGCCTGTTTTCCTCTCGCTTCCACGCTATCGGTTGCACCCTTCATATTGCCGACGATAAAATATACCACCCTATTATTATCTATACCAAATATTAAGCAGTCAACGAATCGATAGTCACCCTAATTCCGCATAATTAAGTTTAACACGAGACCTATACTGCATAGATTATATTTAAATTTATAACGCCGTACATAAATGTTTCTGATTAGATATTTAAAATAAACAGGCGAAGCCGTAACGGTAGCCACTGATTTCTCAAAGCGAAAACAGTGGTCCAACATCACATTGACCGTCCGAAGTCAACACAATCGACGGGGCGGGCGGAAGTGTGGCAGTGGCGAAAAGCTCGCAACTGCATGAGGAGAAAGGAAGCGGCGCGCCGCGCGACGTGATAAGGCAGCCGGCTGGAGCCAATTTTATAAAACCGAACGATTTCCGTACATAATAATGAAATAATAATATTTTAACTATGAGTAGAGTAAACAGGGTTGCTAATTTTTCATGCCATTTTTACTCACAAACATTTGCCTGTCATTTAACCACCTAAAATGTTGGCAAAAAGATGTTTTAAAGCAATATTTCAAGCTAGTAAAAGGCTGGAAAAATAAATTCAATTTTTTTTATCATCAAAAATCATTGTCTTCAAGAATGATTTCATTATTTGCGGTCTTATGAAATCGGTCCTAGTGAAGGGGTGCGGCACGCGGGCGGTCAGGGGGCCAGGGTAGGCGCGAGGGGGGTGTTCAGGGGCGCGGGGTGCGCGCGCACCGGCACCCCGCTCCGCGCCACTCGCCCGTCAGTCGCCCGCCGACTCTGCTTGTGCTTGTGTGACTCGCGCCGCTCTGTGCACCGCACTCGTGCCCCGATCACGACGCGTGCCGCCCTGCTGTGGCGAACGCGACCTCTAAGCTACCGGCGAATCGTTTGTCTTAACTTTGTGCGACTTGCTATGATTTGACTCTTGGACAATACAAACACCCCCTTACCCGGCTTGTTTATCCCCATCATGTAAGTGTTTCATTTTATCAAGTATTAGAAATAACGTCGAATTCGGAACTCGCGAAGTGTGCAACGTGAAAGTTTGTGAAAATAGTGAGGTTATATCGTGCTTAAAATTAATCGTGTAAACGTCTGTTTATTATAGTGAATTTAAGGAAAAAATAATATTGGACGATTTCCGAAATTCGACAAAATTTGAAATTGCCTTGAATAGTTGCGGTAAGAACTTGGTCCGCATGAGAGCTTTGTAAGTAGGTTCTTAGACGGTAGACCCGGTTTTTGTAATGCCATAAGGCATAAGCAACGCTCGCGCTTTTGCACGAGGCAAAGGGCACGAAACTTGAAAGCTTTCATCGATATTGCCAATAACGTAAAAGTTCGCTAAGTAGAATTACTTTTTCCTAATCCCATAACAGTTTACGGAACTATTAATTTTGTCTAGCAATAGCGAATAGTTTCATTTCCGGCTTAATTCATCTTAACTATATAATATGCATTTTTCGTTATATATTTTTCGTTTCCTAAAAATTCTTACGTAATCGTACAACTAAATCGTAGAGTACTTCCTGAAAATGTGGTTATCAAAAGATAAGTTGTCTTATCAACCAGATAAAGTTAGATTTATTATTAAAGTTCGACTAAGCAATAGTAAAATATTTCTAAATTATTCCATTGGTATTCGCCTTGAAATTTGTAAAAAAATCAATATTAATCTCAATCTCTAGATGTGTTGATAGTAAAATTCGAGACAAGGAAAATGCAAAAAATAAGAAACTTGTTACTATAAAAGTAAGAATGTTTTAATTTCATCTGTGACTTGAAATCTATGTTACAAAGTCGTTTTATTATTTTAGTTGGACATATAGAATATTTGACAAATTTAATTAAAAGTGCAGCTCTACATTGTTCGTGATATATAAACGCGCTAAAAACCAATAAAATTGCGTAGAAAACGTGCATGTGTTAATTTTTAAACATCTCGGTATATCAGTCCAAGTAAGGTCCACAATGGATCGTTTGGCTATTTCATCTACGAGGGTAACAGCTGGCAATGCTACCTGCTCCTAACAATGAAATGTCTGTTAATAGAGGGCCCGCTCTAGATTATTATTTTTATGTTTTACTAACTGCAAAATCGCACAAACTATTAAAAATAAGACTTATAACAAAATATGTAAATTACCCTGACCAGAAAAAATCAATTTTGATAATTTGATCTTTAATAATAACTAAAATTTAAAAAGGCTAAAGAACAGGAAACGAAATACACTGTTAGTTGAAAATTCGAGTGATTACTAAAAATATTATTTGTTTGCGTTTCGTTCCATTACTCCGAAAATTTATTTGCAGATATATCATAATTTACGAACATTGTGAAATTTTAAATTATCATCCTGAATTACAGTGATATAAAACATAAAAGTATGGAGATATCAGCAATTGTAGGATATTATCTTATCTTAAAAAATAAACGAACATGACACACCTGTCTAATTTGCAGGTTAAACGAAATTAATCAAAGATAAAAATTTACAAGTGGAATATTTTAAAATAACTGAACACGTAATATTAATTCTCGTATTCTATTAATTACGTTAGATGACTCTACACAAACAGTGCAGTGTAATTTAAAAATGTTCCATTCGAAAAATCTGAAATGACTGAAAGACTGGACATAGTTATTCAATTGTGTAATAAAATGATTTTTATTAAATAAAGCTAAAAGTCCAACAATTATCCAAATATTCGAGAGCTGCAAGCAGTTTCGAACGCGCAACTTAGCCGTACAGTAGGCATTGTAAGTTCATATTAAATAATTCTCGTATACTCGGAATCCTCTAAGCTGGCCCGCATTGTACTAATTGTTCTTTTACCTTTCAAAAAAATAAAGCAATAATCGGGATAATCCCAGCTAATTTCTGGAAAATACCGCAGCCAATAAACAAATTCAAGTTTTCCTTATAACGTTTTTATCTTTCTCATTGCCATGTTCGGTGTTGTGCTTATTTTTTCGTTTTGTCGATGCGATCAGCTTAATGTCCTCTCACAATCGTGCCGGGTCCCGGGTCTCGCACCGTACTCGATAAGACCTGCACATTAATGGGCGCTGCAGCGATAGCGCCGGAGTCGTGTAATTTGCGCCTCGTAAATTTTAAGCCGTCGCAAATTTTTCGCTTCTCCAGCTAATTACGAGTCTGCAGGCGTCCCCAAAGGCAGCTTAATGCACTTCGTACACGTCCCGAATGCTAGAGTAGGGCTGGTTGCGATCTGCTCTGCACACGTTAACAATGGCCTTTGTTTTGACTGCCGGAACTGACCTACGTGCTCAGCTAATCATTCGTTTTGTTTTACTCGTTGTTTGCACAGATTGTTCCAAGATTGCAGTCCTTACGACTTTCTATCGTTATAAAAAATATTCCGTAACATTCGATGTCTGGTAAGTTGTAATCAAATTGTTGATCGATATTTTAATAAGCGTTTTTCATTAAGTTACGTGATTTTTCTCGGTTCCGTGATGAAAATATCATACTGAACTGTATCAATATTTAGCTTTTATGAACTTTATATTTCAAATTGATCGTTTCAAAAACTCTACTCCGAGTGAACCACGCTCCACCGACCAATACTGTGCAGAGAATAACAAATGTTAAATCGGTGACATCACTTGCGAGTCACATCACATCGAATCATAGCTCTTTTTGTCTCGAATTTCAACCTTCAAGCTTCTAAAATAAAGGCTATGTTTCTGTACAAAAATCAGTCCATGAACGTTATTATAAACATGACTGAATTCGACAGAAATATCACATTTAAATATTAAATTTACCTCGTTGACTGCGTTACACTTTAAATGGTGGTAATTATTTACATTACAATGTGTTTCCAACAGGACTATTTATATAATTTACTGGAATTATTACAATTTCATATCTATAATAGTATATTATACAAATTTACTTGGATTAATATTTTTAAGGATGTCGACAGAAAAATGGTTGTACTCGAAATATAGCTAACCGCGACTCTTATTCTGTCAACGAGGGTTCCGTCGGAGAATAATATTGTATGTAGGTATTTAGTTGAAAAAGTTCAAGGTGTTTTCTATAATTTAGATTCGCGATATCCCCCCTTGCAAAAGTATATATTTGTTTTACATGTATGTTCCTTTTACACTTACACTCTACTTGATAATAAATAGAAATTTGATATTTCTGTACATCATTGTTTCTATAGTATAAAAACAAAAATCTTGTTCCATCTAAGCAATATTTTCTGTCTCTTGAAAATATGGCTTCTTTGCAAAAATAACACATCAAATTAAAATTTAAACTATTCACGAAATATCCGCAATGCACTGTAGCGAAAAGAAAGGTATAATGGCATTAGGGTAGGCAGTCGCTAAGGTCCGCTTTTAATATCTAACCCTAAAAACAAGTACTTACAATGTTGATACTTAAGATAGGTAACGTCAACAATAATCTCCATGAAACATGGGAAAGCTGTCAGATAAAGGAACATTAATCAACTGAACAAGACTGTTTTAATACGGCTAAAATGTACGAAAAACTTTTGTACTGAAACAGTGATTTTAATCTAATAATTAATTACAGCTATTACAATTTAGGAGGCACTTTGTTGGTGATTAAATAAACATCTATGCGTATCTCATAACTTTTTAATTTCCCACTTCAGCTATGAAATGATTTAACAACAGTTTGATAATTAAACGGGAAATTTTGGATCAAATTAGCCCTAAATTAAAGGTGTAAAGTCGATGTGTACATCAAAAGTTGTAATGGGCTCTGTCGTCAGGTAGAATGTTGGTGTTTTTTTACCAGTCTGTGTTTGCGGATGACGCAGCCGTAGCTCGGCGGAGCGCAACACCGCTGCCCAAGGTCACCTCCTTCTTCTGTCAACCCATTTTCCGCCTTATTACCGACTGGCCAGTGGCCTTGTATCCGTACACTTTTTATCTTTTTGACTGCGTAATGCTCCATTTGACAATAGTCACTTCCAGTCTCGATAAGCAGGTATGAGATAACAGAGGGAAACTTAAATGCAACTAATTTAGATTATAATTTACTTCATTACGGTCTGGTAAATACATAAGTTGGAAAACATAGATATTTTAAGCGCTATAATTCTTAACTTTAAGACTATTTATTAACCATAAGAGCCATTAAAAGATTTCCTAAAACAAATATTCTCGGTAATGTAATTTAGTTCTCGTAATTAGTGATTAACAAACCAATGGTCCTGTATAATTTCCACTAAACCGCTAAAATTTACAATCTGTATTTTTTACCTTAGCGAAAACAAAGAAAAGTTATTACTAATATGCAATCTATTATCTTAAATATAATATAGTGTATAATCCGCTGGTGATTATACCTGATTTATAATGTTTGGACGTTTTATTGCTTTTCTGATACTGTTTCACTAATTCACGATTTTATCTAAATAATATATCTCCGTTTCTCTCTTGCTATAAGTTACTCTGCAACTTTCAAAAAATATCTAGATTAAGAATGAGTCATTGTCTTAAACAACAGTCTCATTTTTACTTAAGCCTGATATTTAACCTTAACCCAATTGTTGTTGCACTAATTCTCTCGATTTCAATATTAAGACCTTCATAATAACATTACATTTAAACGTTCACTTCACGCTCTATTGATTGTCAATTATTATATTACTGCAAAGATTTCAATTGAAAAACTCCTAATAAAGTTTTTTATTTTAAAATCGGTTACCGAGAATGAACTTCTCAATACAAAATATAATATTTTTATTGTTCCAGTCGAAAAATCTCATACACTAAATTTCTGAAAATAAGTTTAATACCCTCCTTTCATAAAACTAACTTCAAATAGTTACTTTTATACCTAAAGCTGAGTTAAATGATAATAATTGTAGTGGCAACCATCGCGTAACGTCAACAGTGAATGCTTCAGAGTGCAGACTGCAAATGTCGCGTAAAGTTCAATAATCACAAGTCTGCAACACAAGCGAAAGGTGCAGTAGAGTGAACTACAGTGTGCATTCATTTTACAATAAGACGTGTCAAGCTGTTTTGAAACCAGTGCATTCTCTTTATTCCGATTAAACATTGCCGTATGGAACGGAATATTGGTTATCGATTACTGTGATTTGACATATTAGATAATGTTTAACAATATACAGACGTGATGTGCCTGTATGTATACCCTCCCAATATTTTTTGTTCCCGGATTTCTAAAGACATGTGGAATATAAATGAATTTAACGAATCGACGTGTTTCTTTAGCAGTCTTTGACATTTGGTGTTTATATTACAGATATTGAGTGAAACGCTCATTTTAAACACCGTTATTAATGGATGTTTCATAGAGATTAATGATTACGCTCGCCCCCGCATTCTAATTGTCTTGATAGCTTAGAGGTGAGAGCGCCCTCCCGGGCGGTGGGAGACCCAGGTTCGAATCCCGGTCAAGACCACGAATGCGACGACGAGCGACCGGTCGAGTATGATAATGTTAGTGAAAAATGTATGCACTTTACCCCAACCAATGCGAATCTATTAAGTATTCATGATAAATACCTCGATAGGGCCCAGATCGAATTTTCATGCACAAAGGAATCGGCCCGACTGTTTTTTCTCCCCCTTCCCACCCTAGCGCCGACCGCTCTCACGAGATTCTTATTTAGATTCGCTTCCGTCTGATTGCTCTTGGTAATCTTTTCACTAGATTATTGAATGTCTTCCCCGTGCGTGTCGAGGACTGAACCGGCTCAGCCACCGGCGCCGTCGCGAAAGGAATCTGGCGATATCCTTTGACGTCGCCATTCTCGATTTCTTGTTTAATGCTCAAAATAAAACGATGTCCATTTGCTTTGAGCGTGTTTAGTTATGTGTACTCTGAGGATTACTTTTCCGATGTGCATTCGTTTCCGTCTTTTGAAAGTCCGCAAATCTAAAGATGTTTATATATCGGTTTTTATTTGTGAATTCTAAAATATATTTTAATGGTTGTGAAGATTGCAAACATAATAATAATAATGGATAGGCTAGTAGATGAATGAGTTCACCGAGATAAAACTAAATATATACCCTCTTATATAGAAATAGTTTTCCCAGATACAATCGAAATACTGCGAAAGTTTTAAACGTATTTTGAAAGAATTTTTAGTGTGATATCTCTTTTAACTTCGAACATGAACGCTGTCAGAACGGGCGCGCCAGAAGATAGATAAAAACATCGCTGCATTTACATCAAAAATAAAATTTGTAGATTATGCACGATGTTAGGCGCGTCGTTGCGTTGCCGCACACCGGGGCTATTTTCAACTGGGTTATGCTTTAAATAGCACATTACGATAGGATTTGGTTTCACAAGTTTTTCCCTCTTCTTGGCCCCAGGCCGTCGCTTCGGCTGACGGCGCCCACACAAAGAATTTTTCCACGGCTCTACACCTCTAATACTCATTTTTATTGAGCAACGTGTTTATACTATTCATTTTAGTGACACACTTTGGTGTATCTGTGTATATTTTATGAGGTAATTATTTACGTCGGTCGTACTGTTGCTTTGGTGGGCAGCAGTATTTGTGTCCGTCCAGTGGAAATTATTATTGGTACGTCGCGCGCGACACCTGTCCAGAACGTGCGCACCACACTATTCATCTGTCACCGCGCCATCTTCTGAACTTGCACCGCTTAAACAACTACATACAACACGGCTGTAAACAGCTCTAAATTGAACCATAATTCATCATAATTTCATATTAAAATTACCATTAACGATTTGTCCAGTCTAGTAGCTTTTGTTTTATACTTCTGTAAATAAAATCATTTTTACCAAAAAAACTATCTTTACTCCTGTTTAGATAGAGATTGAGCGCGCACTCGACACTAACTCAGTTGTTATTTATGATACGACAAAAAACATGTTCTTATCTTATATTTTTTGTTACAATAGTTTTAACAACTTATTTATTTATTATGAGGATTTGCTATTTGAATTTCGTTTTTGTTTAGGAATTGGCGATGGAAGTTTTTGTAGTAATACCAAATTCATAAATAGTCTATCGCTATTGTAACATAATTTTCGGAATCTGTTATTGTAGGTATATGGCTGACTAATTTGCATTACTCAAAATGATGTTGTTTGTGTTTAACAAAAGGAGAGTCGGTGGCGCGAGCCCCGAGACGGGCTCTGCGCGCGCTTGCTAACCCGGTAGCCGCTTGTGCTTGGCTCCGGGGCAAATAGCCCGGAGAGTAAACTGTGTGTTTTGTTGTTCGCAGAGTTGAGCCCCGCACCGCACCGGCTTTCTCGCTGACCGCCGAGCCGCTAATTAAGCTTTTTTCGCGCCCCATCGTCGCCCGCCCCGAATCCTCACCGGCCGCTGCCGCAATGCTCGCGCACCAAGCACCGCTCGCCCTCTACTAAACTCAACCGTCAACATCGATACGAACGCGTGTGATAATATTTTAATACTTGCCTAATTAAGCTTGCAACTTCGGTGTCTTTCTAACGTAATTGTAAGATTAATATTTTTAAAATTAATAATCTCCACCGCGCGTATACCGGTGTGGTACTGTTTCCTCGTGCGAGAGTGTGCCAGTGTTTCGAGTAAAGGGTGTGCGAGAACCGCAACCGAAACGCGAAGCGCCTGAGTCCCGTGTGAGAGAAGTGTACACTCGGAGCGCGCGGGCGCGCTCGGTCTCCGCCGCCTATGCGCCGCACTCGTTCAGTGTAATTGTGCGCGAATATTACCCACGACTGTAGTGGCAACGATGGCAACCATGGTGAACATGAATAGCCTCCTAAACGGAAAAGACTCACGCTGGCTCCAGCTAGAAGTGTGCCGCGAGTTTCAACGAAATAAGTGTTCGCGACCTGACAACGAGTGCAAGTTTGCGCATCCTCCAACCACCGTAGAGGTGCAGAATGGTAGAGTCACCGCTTGCTACGATAGTATCAAGGTAAGCTTAGTGTAATACATAAATACATTTACAAGTGTACTTCGTAGTTAGTTATATATAATAGAAATTCCAGTGCACAAATATAAAATTAATCAGTCGAATTATTTTCCTATTATAAGAGGAAGTGTAGTTTCAATTTACTGCATTAACCTTTAAATAAATAATTTATATTCGTGCGTCTCACATAACTTAAAAAATTCAGACCCAACGTCACCACCAAATAAATTATTGTATGTTTAAATATTACTAGAAACATTTAACAAGTCTCTATCTTCTTTTCTTCGTGATTTATTCAGTCATATGGTCAGATTACGCTTTTATTCTTTTCAATTTTACGCTGTAATAAATTGTAAGAAACTACAACATCGAAACAAGCGCAGCTGACAGCAGTAGATACTTTCGAATAATTTATATCCGGTTTCTCGACACTGCAAAAAAAAACACAAGACACGTCATTGTTCACTTTGAAGCGAGGTAAATAAAATAAAAACGAATCTATCCAAGAAGCTTTAGATTATCAATTAAAACAAATTTGCATTCATTATCGCTTAATTTATCAGCGATTATGGCAACATTTATACTGCCGCCATTTCGCGAACCGACCTCAATTCCAAGGCTAGTCTGAAATGACGTCATCCGCCCCAATATAGCGGGTAGCCGCCATCGTCTACTATTGTATGGGAATTGGCATCGTGCTAATATAATGAACAGGACAATGACATGGCGGCGCCTTGACTTGTTACAGTTATCTATTCTAGGATTTCATGAAATGAATGCGGAATATTTAATATTTGAATTACCACTTATCTACCGGCCTGCAATCGCCAGGCATGATAACAATATTGTGGTGTTATCTGTTTAATAGAATGACGTGATAACACGTAGGTATTTCGGGGAATGAACTGAGCGCGATAAAAATTAAAGCCGGTTGCGGTATGTAAACACGCACCTCCGGCATTGCATCGACTGTAGCTTTTAAAAGATAAGATCCTAATGTGTTTCGACTTTCTATTCGCTAATCAATTATTTCTATTCTACTTCACGTTCCTAAAGCTGATAATTTTTCAAAGAAATTTAATATGCATAAGTATTGCGCGCTGACCAAATCTCGTAAGCTTTATTAAAATGTGGATTTTATCTACTGCCATTAATGTTTTAAAACAAAAGACTCATGGAATAAAAGACACTCTCATTTCTTAATATTTCCCTTCGTATTTTCGTTAGATGCTCGGCTGAATAACGCGATCAAGAGATAGTCGCTGTGGGATAGCGACTGGGTCCGTTGGCTCGACAAAGACTTCCGCCTCTACTCTCTCATTCGCTCGATCGCTCTTTCAATACATTCATACATAAACCTTAAAAAATTACCTTCGACTAACACTGTTGCATTTAATGACGTCTTACCTACCAACGTGGAAGTGATATTTCAAACGACAATGAAAAGTTGTGTCATTACTACATTACCTTAACCTTTAAGCTATTAAAACATTATGAGTCACTAGTAGAGTGTTTGAAAATACTTTCAGAAATAATTGCCTACCTAGCACAAAATACGTCGTTGTTACAATAAAACATAGCTTTCCCAACAAACTTTAGCTAAAATTTCAGTTTCAAAACTGATAGAATCTCGCTTCTGATACGTTTGAAGTTCAGCGTCGTAATTCGCTTAAAGCCAGCAACGTATTTAGTCCGAGACGTTAAACAATGGGAGAATGGACTTGCATTGTACTAGCTTTGTGCATCGTGGTATCACACGTCCCATACAATGAGGATGCTTGTGCTACCAGAAGCTTATCTTCCTGTACGGACGTCGTTTTCTATCTTCCGTAAAACCTTATTATATCTTTCTCTTTTGCTTGAACTTTTGAAAGCTATTTAACGTTTCGAATTTCGAAATTGGAACTCGGTTTATGGCGACTTAGTGAATCGGCTGTCTGTACACTTTGCTCGGGCTGTCGTCGCGCAAACGGAACGCAATCGAGAGCTGATCAAACAAACGACTCCCTACCCGCATCTATGTCGTGTCGCGCAAAACGTCTCCCGTGATTAAGCCTCCAATTACGCGATATGACGAGGGGGTCATATTTGATTAGGCTACGTGTTGTGTTGATTAAACTGAGCTTATTGCCTTATCCACTTTGCCTCACCTACGCGAAGTGATCTTCGAACGTTGAGAACGAAACCGGATTTCGCAATATTCTCTTTATAGGTGATGCGAGTCTATTAGCTCAGTCGGTCAACAGCTCGAAATATTCATGTGTCATTTAATATAGATATATAAACGATGACAGTGATAAATGTGAATTATACTCCCTAATTACGTGGGTACGGCTAGTTTTCGTAGGTTCTAGAATGTTTTTTGAAGAGTTACCCTGTGATCACAGTTCTTAATGACCGTCGTAATGTCTCTATGCCTTTTTTATCGTCATATTTTTTTTTAATATTAAATAGAAACTCTAATACATTATCTTTTAATTCAAGAACTGTATACGAATTTATATAGAATTATATATGTACCTATAGTACGTGGGTGTTGACATTTAAGCTGCGAAAGTTGACCTATGGTTATTATAAGGCATCAACGCTATCGTAACTTGACAGTATTACAAACATAAATTCTGTTATTTTATCAATATTCAATGTAGATAGCGAATATATATTACATACAATATTAAAGTAATTATGTATAGATATATCTCACAGACTTTTAAACAATCCCATCTCAAATTCAATTAAAATAAATATTTTAAGACTCCTAGCATAGCCAACATCCGGGAATGTACAGCAAGGCTGGCGCTAGTTAGGAAATGGGGAAACGTCAATTTTGAAAGCAATGATTTTTGTCTGCTCTGATCGCACGTTGTGTAGAGCACTCAAAATGGCGTGATGAGTATGAATATCCACACGGCGTTTCAATCCGTTTATTCTATTAAAATTCCTATTGCTAACACAAAATAAATTATTATATATATTGGTGATTTTAGCTCAAAAGTTGCAGTGCTAGGTAACGTAGTCCCACTCACGTTGTCAGAAATACATTGTTGTGAACTCGTGCACCCACGCATTCACTTTCATCACTCCAAGTTTTAAAAGTAGATACTGTATCTAATTCGGTTGCTGACATACTTCGATAAAAAATAGACTAAAATCTTGAAGTATTTCGTCAATAAAGAATAATTAACAATTTGTCAAAATGTGGTAGGACTCTGAGCTGTTTTTTCATAATTCTATATTGTAAATAGGACCTAAAAATTACGACAAATTAGGATGTTAACATCAATATGTAATATCTTAATGTTGCCATTTATTCCTAAATATATCGTACAGGTTAGTCTGTCTACAAGTTAGTTGTGGTCTCGATTTTCCTGTTGTTTGTATTACATTTTCCTCCTAAAAAGTGAGACCACAACGCTAGTCCTGAATCGGTCTAACTAAATAAATAATTGGTCGAACTTCCCGAGTTCTGAACGAATGACTAAAAAGCTTTCGTCTCTGTTATGTCAAAAGAGTACAACTAACTTAAGCATTGCTTACAAATCGATAGCAAAGGCTCCATTCAGAGTACTCGAATGTTTTAGAGGCCGCGCCGTCGGCTAAGTGTTTCGTTGCAGAACATTTGGAGCGTTTAAAAGCTGCTAGTAATCTGGACTTGCGCTTTGTTCCGTATGCCGGAGTTGTTTCATAGGTTGTGAACTTTGCGACTAGCCGCGTGCCTATGTTCTCGTGTCGATTGATGAATCTCTGTTCAATGACACGGCCGCGTCTGAAAGTCAAGCGTTTGTTACCTATTAATACATAGCGTTCAGATTCTAAACCTTGATAATCTTAAGTATGGCAACTTAAAATCACCATAATATGTATACCACGACCTCTATTTTGTAGCATTTAAGTTTACTACAAAATCTAAAAGAAATATTATTAGCAATACATGAGGCCACATCTTGAGCTCAGTCTGACAATGTCCGTAAGCCGACTCGAATCGGAGGTAGTTAAGTAGACGGGGCCGAGACAGTGAACGCCACTCCAATGGCTGGCCGTTACGTGATTCAGTACGTTTAGGTATAATATGAGCCTCTGTATCTATTCAGCCTCCATGCCGTTCACTGACTGCATTATGAAGACACGTTATTAACATCACGATTCTCCCGTTATTAAAAGCAGTTATTAGAATGGAAGCATACTACCGAATAGACAGATCAAGTCTTACTTTTTATGCTCTGATTGCAATTTATTAATAATGGTCAAGAAATTGTTTGACGTTTCTTAATTCATTAAAATAAATAGTCGTTATTTACGCTTGTTAAATAAAGAGGAAAAACGGTAATTCTTAAAAATTTGCTTTTAAGACTCTTGAACTAATTTATAAATTAGTATTATCTTCTTGTAACTTAAGAGTTAAAACTAATACGCCCTATTAATTACTGACAATGGAAGTTTTATGGTGAGTTTTACTGAGAAACATTTATTAGCAACTCATAAACATTTTCGGAGTACTTATTAATGTCTCCTTATACATATTTTTTCTAGGAATTTTATTGTTCGTCAATGTTCGTTATTCGTGTTTATGTCAATTTGTCGTCGTTAAGATTTTTGGCGAATTCGAAAATTGGTATTCATTGCATCACTCATTTCTAGCAAAACAAGCAACGTAGTCGTTCGTTGTATGCCATCGTTTTTATTAGTTAAAAATCACTTAATCCGACCTGGATTGAACGGCAGCGTGCTTCAAATAATTGCTGCATAAATTGTCGTGTTCGATTCTAATTGTCCTAGGTGTTGATTTCTCCGTCTTTATTTCCGTAATATAAAAGGCGTGATAAAATAATAAATAAGGTTATTATAAATGATTGACTTCGTTAAACATAATGATTGGTGTTCTTATTGTAATGAAATGAGTTTCAGAAATATAAAATCGAAACAAAATTTAATAACACGTCGAACTTTCATAACCCGCGATAAGTGAGGTGTCACGTTTCGTTCGATCTCTGATTTCGCCACTCACCGTTAAAATTGCACTCGGAATGGCGTCGTGCACTCCTTGTGATCAACCGATATCTCGCTGTTACGCCACAGCTCCGCACAAATACTTTTCGCTTATACAACAGCTGTGGCGGTGAACAGTAATTTCAGCGTTTCAAATAAAAAAATCATGAGAGATTACTTTTTTGCCATTTATTTAATTGTACCGAGACTTGGAATCCGCTTAAACTGTAGAGCTATCAAATAATTTTTGTGCCGAATGTTAACGGGCGCCTCTTGAAATTTATGCTGTCTAAAAACGTCAGTCTCTAAATTTAATCTTTCCACCGAGAGCAGAGCGCGGATGAAAAATAATGTCGTGTCGTGTCCATTAGGCAAAGTATATTTTTAGATATAACTCGGCTTCATAAACTTTCATTCCACTTTCAGTTTATACTTTCCCGACATGCCGATGCCGTCTTAAAACTTATCGCCACGCAGTATCTCGCAGACGTACAATGGAAAGCCTCTTATCTCGATCTGCACTCAGTTGCCGTCTAGTCTGAGCGAATTCAATGTAACTTGAATATTTTTTGTCTATTTCTTAAACTGAAGTGAAAACCGAATTATCTATTTCCACATAGTATTTCTAGAATCGTCGATAAAAAATACCAGGAATCGTTCGCAATGAGGGGTGGCGTGCGGCGCATTCCTACATGCCGCGCATTTCCATCCGATATTGCGCCGCCATTATGCCCTGCTCCTCTGCTACCCACCCCCGCGCCCTTTAATTAAACGGTGAAGCTCGAGAGACATGTCTCCACCAGCGACGTGGAAAATCACATAAATAGCCCGAAGTTATCATACGCCTGCCCCGCCTCATTGATAACACATTTGTCAGACTTTCATTTGTGAACTGTTGTAGGTAAAACGACGTTTGTTTGTATAAGAATGGTGACTTGAGAGGTTGCTTTAATATTATGCATTAAAGGCACTAATTACATTTTGTTTTGTTATAGCCGTCTGTACACAAAGATACACTAAGCTCTGCAGCTCGGTATCCATGACGGCGGCTAGGTTTAGTATTGCGTGTAATTTAAGACCATTAACCTCATTTCTCGACACACTCGTAATAAAATTAAGGCGTCTCAAAAGGGTCCATAATGTTGGCGGAGGCCGCGGAGTCAGGCATAGAGCGTAATAATCGCGACTTTATCTATGCTCATTTACATGCGAAGTGTATCAGCCTCGACCTTGCCACTTTGCATCAAGCCATACGCGCCGAATTCAACAGCCGACTGTGCCTTGACGTCATCGAACGCGTTTACTACTTAGTATCAATTTGTAGTCTATAGGTACGCTTGTATTTTCTACAAATTGTACCGTAAACTCCTCTGCGAGAAACGTTAGGTTTCGTTAGCGGTAATTTGGGGACACTTTATTGAAAAATAAGCGTAAATATAATATTCGATAATCCTTTTGGCCAAAAAAATGTGTATATCATTTTTTTTCACTCTTCTATGTTTTTATTATTTAATCGTATTTTACAAAATTGATCATAAATTCCATTACTGCTTTATGAACGTTCACACTCGTAAAAATACACAGTATTTATCAAGTAGCAAAACAATAAAACAATCAAAGCAATAACGTTGGCAGTAAATCTTGAAAGGTTAAAATTCAAAACATTCAGATGAACACTTCACTGACAAATTACACGCGCCCGTGATGTCAGCTGCAGGATTCCTACTTCAGAAATACCCAGAAAGTTTACTCGAACACCTCGCGACCGGCAAAATATTATTGTAAGTAAATAATGATTACATTGATGTCCGTTTCCTGTTTTAACCAATATATGTTAATTTTGGAAAAACATAATTTTGTACTGAAGACAACTTTCCTGCTTTGTGGTTAGTAAACATATTATTAGACTTTAATAAATTTTCAATGGAACTTTTTTTTATAAACGTGTTTTTAGTAATTTGTCTGGCACTGTTGCCGTCAAATATTACTCGTACATTAATTTAGAGAAAATATAAACACAATATTTTTTCCCAAGTCACGAAGACCCATGTTGGATGTCTGTTAGTATAACTCATGTATTATGTAATTGTAATAACTTATCGGGAGAGTACATTAAAATGTATTCTAAAACTCGTGAATAGCGATGGTATCGCAGTCTGAGCGCAGGATAAAATCTCCACTAGATCCCAGGTCGACGGCTGTCGTCAGTGAATAACTGGAATCGACATTCAATCGTTTCGCGAAAGTGCATTTTCAGCCGGAGGCGAACGGTGGGCCCTTGGCAGGTCTCGTCGGGCGCTTTACATGACAATCGTCTTGTCCCCCAGGCGGGTCGAGACACACAAATACTCGCATTACTATCACGAAATGTTTCTTCCACTGCAACTTGAAAAAATCACATTAAAAATACAGTGATTCTGTTTTCTATCGTCAATTTAATATGTAAAAGTGAAAATATTCCCATTTATCGTTTAACATAAATAAGTATATTATTAATACAAGAGTTGAATAAGATATATAAAATGTAAGCATTGTAAGCAAAATAAACTTTGAACGAATGATGGAAACAACGGATAAGGGTTAAAAGACTCCGTTTGAAAAAAATAAATCGAACACGATGAAAATCCTCCAGGGTCACCAGCTGGGGTAGTTCTTTCGAGAGCCTGTTTGCATAATTGAATACGTATACTCGCTAGTCGCGTCACGCACGCCTTCGCCCGCCGTAGCATCCTTAATTGCCCTACGTATTATTTGCCAATTAAAGTAAATTCTCATCGCGGACGTGATGTGAAACCTGTATAATATCACAGCTAAGAGATTCTCTTGTATTATGCTAATAAGTGCGATAGTGGTTGTGAAATTGTTGTTATGATTTATTCACTCGTCAATACGGTATATATTTCATTATGCTAGAACGAGCACTATCGAGGAAAAAAAGCTTTGAAACTTTTGAAATTCAAGGCCATCGCTTGAACGTAAGAATCAAGTTAGTGATTTGACCGGGAACGATTCGTTCTCTCCCGGCTCCTCGACCGGCTGGAATGCGTGCAAAATAAACGAGTATAACCGGTTGGTTTGCTCATCGTGCGCTTTGCCCACTCGAACGCAGACATTGCCTTTCTTTATCCCTCTCGCACTTGCATGCATTCGGCACGATGCTATAATACCTATATTATTGCCATCCTTGCGAGAAAACCACGAGAACGCCATCGATGTCACGTGACACTTAGAAACCAATGTGCCGTATTCGAAGTTATTGATCCAACGTTTGGTAGCAACGGTATGCAGTGAACGGTAACAGTATCGAAGACGATAGATTATCCGTGCACTATTCATGAGACGGATGGAATTGGACCATAATCACAAACAGGCATAGCCATATTATATATACAGCTTCCAATCTATTGCAAATGTGTTACATAAGTTATATTCTTCGTAACATTACTCATCGTGGTGTCATCTCGCGGGCGACTATATTTTACATGTATTTCTAAGAAAAATGCATGATTGCCATAAGCGAAATACACATTTGATCTTAACAAAATACGGATATTATGGCGATGATAAGAATTGGTCACAGTTGTTTGCTGACATTATATGGCGTTTTTTTAATTTTCTATAGCAATTTGGGTATTTTAACATATGATAATATATAATACATAATAATATAACATATTCCTAATCTCTTGTCTTTTAGCTCTAGATATAATTTACATTGTTATAATTTTATGTTATGTAAGGAATACTGAAAATAACCACATTAAATTTGTTTTGCATTTTAACTTTGTCGCCAGGGTTTGCAAACAAAGACATTATAAAAATATTGTAGATAAAAAGTAGAAACTTTCAATACAGTCAATTTAAAATATGCAAGAAGTATAGGTTCTTATACATATTGGAATAATATTGGTTATGAGAACCGATAGCCCAAGACGCCCATATATCTTGTGACGGCCCGCGTGATCTATTGCCACTGATCAAACCTTCACTACATGCCGTCCACGCTGTTATAGCTAAACACTAAAAAGTTGACGCATCTAAGTGAAATCAATATCTGCCCTCGTAAATAAGTAATGGTATTTTCCATCAGCTTCGTGTTTTAGATGTGGAAAAATTCCACGTTCGTATTCCGAAATATTTTGTTTGTTGAAATTTCTCACATGTTTGTAATAAAAAGCCTAAAACCAGCAGAACTGTCGGCGGTGCATTGAAATTTCGCTTATATTCACGTTGCCACATTTATGCTGCTATTTACAAAGAGCATGACACTTTCCAGTTGTTATTTCCTAAAATATACGAATTTAGATTTGTACTAAAGCAGATTGTAATTAAAACCAACACTACGGACTTTTAGTAAAATATACAACTGCATTATTTATCTTTATGTCGCAATCAATTTTAAGAGGCATTTTTGTTTCTGATAGGGACATTCAGTCATTAGCATAGCCATAAACAAAAAATAACAAGAGTAACTCATTAAGTCACAGTTTGCTCGTTAGACACGCAATTCTCTCGCATCGTATAAGGTGCGATCATGTGGAAGCAATTCACGACTTAACGCGAGTACTGACAATACTGTACTACCGATGTAGGTACAAACTTTTAATAGCAACCATATTCGCTCGTTATCATAATAACTACAATGTCAGGGCATCGGCTATCAATGAAGTACGTCTGTTTTGACGATATCTCGTTAAACTTTTATATTAATTTGGAAAGTTTAAGCAATAAATAAGCAAAGGGCATGGCCACTACATAAATTTAAATTTACGAATATTTGCAGAGTTATTTATTTGAAATTATTATTGTTCCGGGTATTTGCTTGACGAATTTGTTACGCTTCATAATTTCAGTACAAAAAGCGTTTTAAATTTATTTATCGTACTTTTATATGTAATTTAAAACTAATTGTATTCCGCCTATATTAATTATTTTATCATGAACTGAGGTCATTTCCCTTTCGAGTTTCGATCTTTGTGTTAACGGTTCTTACACAGGAACATAAAATGAATCACTTCTCTTCTTACTTTTCTGTTTCTTTTAGTAGTTTTGTCGGATGTTATTATGACGACACTAAAACATTTATCGGTTTATTCTCGATCCGATAACTTTACGGTGAGTTTATTCCTTTTACGACATTTGTAGCACAAATACATTTGGGTTGTCCGATATTAATTCTATGAAAAACTTAGTATTGAATGATGTACCCATTTAAAGGAAGTTGTCGAAATAAGATAAATCGGTAGCCGATTGAGCTCGGACGTCGGCGGCTTTTGAGCATAGCATCCCGTTCGCCGTTCGCAATCACTTGGCGCTAACTAGGTTCTCGCAGTATATTAACCTTATGAGATTTGTACATAAGCGTGCTGAGCATAGGTGGTGGTATTATTATCGTTGAGGCGCGTGGTGCAGTGCGGAGAGGTTTTTGTCGGCAGGTTCGTTAGTAGGCGCGAGGTGGCGCCGCTACAGTACTCGTGCTCGAGTGCGCTCCTCAACTCTTTAACTGCCTACATGAAGGACACTTCACTGTGCACTCTCCTATTATAAACTGCTCTTTTAATGGTTTGCGCCGATTTTAATTATTCTGCCGATTTTATTTGTACTTCGTTTATTTATACTAGGCACGTTTCATAATTGTTCAGCACTTTTGTTAATCATTTAATGCTTCAGTAAAAACGTTTATTATATCGAAGACAATGTACGGCAACTTTAAATGACTACAATAATTAATTAATAAATTTCAGAACGGCACGAGGAAACACGGGAGTACCTGTAATAGATTTTCTCATCAACATAGCGGGCGCATGCCTGGATTGTATACGAAACACAAATTTGAACGATAATCCAGTTATTTCGCAATGCTGGCCGCATCGGATACTGCAGCAACAAAATCTATTAAGTTCGCCAGCTCGCTCCATCGCAGCGTGCAATAATGCACACGTTGTATCCTTTAGCTAGCTCGCGACTAAGCGCCCGCCTGTGCTCCACGACCGCTGATTAGTACACGCACAATATCCACCAAATTGGATAATACACTTAAAATACAATCGCGCTATAAACGTGCCGTAATCTAGTGACGTAGCTGCCGATGAGCATATTAATTTGTCGCGCGAATAGGATTAGCTGTGGGCGGATGCGGCGTGCGTGATGCGATCAGCAGCTTACATCGCTCATCTAATGCCAGTGTTATCTTAAAACCATCGCCTTTAATTGGTCCAATTTATTTGTTACATTTGACGAAAAAGGATTTAAAGATTGATTACATTTTTTATCCGTTTTTCCCTCGCTTATAAGATAAATTTCATTCAACATATGTCATGAAACATCGAGCTGTAGAACGAGAGAGCAAAATTCGAGCATGTTCCTTATATGAAATTCGAAAGTTTAATTCATTGTTTGAGTGGTTTTGTGATGGACATTCCAGGAGAACAACGACAATATTTCTTATTTTGACAAGTGGATCGCCGCTTCGCACGGTGGCGTCTCTTCTTCCAACTTCCACGACATCGTTTCGGAGCGTTTCGTTTTCGTGAAAACTTTACTAACACTTTATATTCTTTATTGTCTCCACGAGATCGGTGTTCTTCGTAAAACGCAAACTTACGCCGTTCTGGACAAATTTCACTCACAAAAGATTCCAGGATATAAAAGAAGCAGCTGAAAATATAATGTGTCGAAAAATCCATTCACGTTCTTACTTAGTAACAAGTTATAAACGTGCGACGGTTACGCGTCCTATATGCTTAGATAATGATACTGGTTTTAGAGAGCCCCGCCTTTAGACGGTACTCTTAGCGCTCCTCCCTTTGCTTTTTTCTTTGCCTCGGCTGTGTGAATGACGTCTCTTGTGATTCGTTGATCATCTATTCTGTGCGAATAATCCGTGTGCTAAGCCGTTAAAGACGAAAACAAGACCTAATTTGTGACGACGATTATTTGAGTTGGATTTTTTTTTATGAGAATTTTAAGATTCAAGCGTTGGAAAGGGTTCGCGGCCTACATCAATTTAAATCGAAACTCGTTCCACCAGCGGTCACCGCCAGTTAACTTGTAACTCACTTTTGATATATCGTTGTTTTTGCGTAGTTGGAAACCTTGTAAACATCGAGCTAGGAAAGTTTTGGGTCCAGCGCTTCATAGTCACGAAGCACATGACGTTATAATACATAACCTAAATAAAACTTTTCAACAACTACACCTTCTGGCTGCCGGTGCCATCAGTCTGACTGAATATATTTTATATGAACCGCAAGATAAGTCTGAACTTGTGTCGTACGACTTCAGTTAAGTGAATTTATCACCGGGAAACTAGCCTTAAGAAGAGACACTTGATATCTCCTCTTTGAAATTGCACTGCGTGGTTTGTCTGTTACTTATATCAGATCATGTCGCGTCTTCAGTTTCGTAATCGTGTTTCTAAAATTCTTGTTGGATAAAGCTTTGTTTCACACTTATGTACCTGTATAATTTGGAAAATGTGAACATATAAATGGTGTACGGTAACTAATTTGTTAAATGTTTCGCTGTTTCAGGTAATTACTTTACCTTCAGCCTATGATAGGTCGAGGTGGTAAGTGCCTTCGCCAGTCGGCATCGTAGGGTTTTATGTAAATGTTCGGCGATAAACCGTCCTCGGGCCGAGCTTCACTCATTTGCATTCATAGGCTCGTAACCCTTGCTCGCTCGTCCTCGTGCAGCCTCACCCGGCCGGGGCTAGCGTAAAACTTGCTGCCTCGCCTTTTGCGCAATAATTTACGAGTCCCGATGTAATACGTCCAGACTCCGTCGGGCGATATGAGCTCGACGATAAAGAGTGTGAGGTCGCGATGTCGGCGTTCGATTTACATATTATATTAAACTCGACGTCGCCGGAGTCTATCCTGCGTCGCCACCGGCCGTTACGCTCGAACTTTTCTCAATTTTTCCGCACATAAAACGCCCGAAACGAAAGTTTTCCCCGTCCGTCGCGTGAGGTCGAGTGTAAATACTCTTTTTATAATGTACTTAGTCACTCTGTCGCCCCCCGTTACAGGACTTCTTTAATAAGGACTCGGTTTTATCTGCGTTTGTTGAAATTGGACGTCGTAAATGACTTTTAAAGTATAAAATCCATTTATTAAAAACGTCGCCTCTCGAACATTTATCATGCCACAGAAATATTAGATATCATATTACTAATAGTTTCTCAAGCATTATCAATTTTTATTGAATAAGGAAAAAACAGATTCAAACTAATATTTCGCAGGATTATATTCATAGCATCATATTTGTTTAACTCTTTCCCGCGAAATATATTACGTCAGTGTGTATTAAAGTTAATACTACGAGTATACTTACTCACTCGTGAAATAGGATACTGCGGCGTTTATAAAATGCAAAATATGGTAAAAGTTCGCTATGCAATTATGCATACATGACAACATTATGAATATTTTAGTTTAAGTCTATTGGAAACAATGCCTTATTCGTATTTAAGTTGCATATAAGCAGTTAATATTTCACGTTTTCCGTGGCGTTGGCGAAAAATTCTTTATTCTAATGTACTCTATTATAAATTCCAGTGTAATAACAAAAAATATCTAAACGGACTTGACCTACAATAGGTCGACTTAGAGAAGAAAAGAGTTTTAAAATTGTATATCTATCTATATTTAATACTATAAAGAGTTTGTTTGTTTATTTGAACGCGCTAGTCTCGAGTAATAATTGAGGAAAGCCATATTATATTTTTTTAAAAATTAAGGTTCAATAATGTCCAATAATGTAATCCAATGTGTAAAAATCGAAATTAACGTGATCCAAACCATTGCAGTGACTACTTAACACCTTTAACAAATTGATTCTCACAACATCATATTGCAATTAATCAATCAAATAATTACCGTAAACGTTACCATCACAATGTTGTCTCGTAAATTACAAGTTTACGTAAGTGCCTACATATTATTATATGTAAAACGCTCCAATTAGCGTAAGTGTGAAGTCCTGTTTTACCCAGAATAGCGGAGGACATTACACGGTCTGTGTGGCAATTTATTATTCATTCATCAGTCAAACAATTAACAGTCAATTAATTACTCTAATTGTCACTTTTGTCTTACGGTAATTGCTATTTTTATTAACCGACTAAACAAAGTACATTTTTAATTAAGAAATTATACTTACATTAACTGTTATACAAAAACTGCAAGCGACACTATTATGTAAATCGGTTTTTCCGAGCACAGGCCTTTTAGTATATTCAAATAATTTATACAATAATATAATAACAATATTCCCGGCGCTCGGACGATGACAGCTGAAAGTACATTGATGGACGCTCGCGTGACACACTCCTTCTCCCCTTAACGGGTGGTCGCCCCTCTCGTTAAAACTTTCCGAAATTCGCCGCACTCCTACAAGCCTTTGTGTTATTTTTTCCATAACGTTCGTTATTCGGATAGTGTCTTCGACATTTCAAAGTTTTCATTTTGATGACTCAAACATCGGACGTATTTTACCGATGTTCTAACTCACAGTGTCGTATCGAGCAAACAATTCATGGAAATATAAAATAAAAACTTCGTACACTCACTTAAAATATGCTTGGAGGATACCAGCTAAGGTCTAGAAGTTGAATGCACCAAATTCCATATCCCGATAACGCCAATCAAACGCTCAATTAGCCGAATGCGATTATCCGATCCGGTTCCTGAGTCGCGAAAGCTCGTCGCTGCCTCAAGACAACCTAGCAAACTTTATTAATTAAGCCGTGTCTTATCTCTTGTTAGCACTCATTCTATTATTTGTCTTTTCACCGCTCATTTCCATAATTTCATCGGCGAGTAATTACTTACCACTAAAGCGGAGAATTTCTCATTGTTTGCATATTTTGTCGTCAGTGTAAACTGCTAATCGAAGAAGCCGTGTCAATATTTACTTACATACTGCTTTGCCTTGTGACTTTAATAGCGGTGGGTCGATTATCGAGCAACAAAGTATTTCACAATCAATAATTGTCGCTGTACAATTTGAAAAGATTACCGTAAATAATGTGCGGTAACGGTTATATGAATTTCATTCAGAGGCAGAAGTGGCTTTTGTTGTTACTATGACGTATCAGCGAAGGGATGCGAGGGTGAGTATGGGCAGTGTGGGCAGCGCGACTGCTCTCCCCCGCCGTGTTTAATTAGCTTAATTGACATTGTGAGGCGCGGTGTCCGAGCGTTTGTTTGTGCTATCAGGTTACTGAGCCCAACGACGAGTGGCGCCGTCGTCGTCGACACTGCGAAAGGATTAAATCTGTTCTCGAATTGTTATATACATATATTCATGTAAGCCTTTACATGTAACTCATAATAGAATCTCGACCATCACACAGTTTCAGTTTAAAGTATTATCTTTAAATAAATTTTTCCGAAGCACGAAAGTCTTGTTGTTCTTGTGAACTGTTCCGCTAAAAGTGTATTGGATCAAGTTTACCGCTCGGTTCTTACTAATGAATACACAGAACTGCCATACATAGAGGTGTGTGATTAATCTCGCCACGAACAAAGGAGTCCGCTCAATTCAGAGCCCTCCATGATCGATCATTCTACTCCCCATATAAAAATAATAACTATTGTTTGTATTCAAAACGAAGTTTCCAAAGTTTACTCAATCTATACAAAATTTGATGTGAAATGCATACGTATATATGTACTATTGCATTAAAAGTGGTTACCATGCAACATCTTCAATACCATAATTGCTTAGCCTCTCGCAGGAGTTCTATTCTTCACATAAATAACTTTATATGAACGCTCTAAATCTCATTACGGCTACTGTAATAGCTTCCAAGGCTGCTCCGTCGGCTGTGACGGGAATATAAAGCGAGCCTGATTTATTTCTCCAAATTAACCGCATCATTGTACAGTGTGGGGCAAGTTGAACAATAGCGCCACGAAGATTCCATATTCAGCCCGTATTCCCTCGCTAAACTACTATGCACCGAACCGCACAAGCCTCTGTGTACACTGAACATACAGCTCGCCGCCGGAAAGCTGTGGGAATATTGGATATAAATGACTCCACATTTTTCTCAATTTCGACTAGACGCGTGGAGAGGGCGTCCGTTGAAAAATAGACAGGACAGAAAATGTCGTAACCGCCGCCTCCGAGCCGTTGCAGCCGCCGCCGACCCGATAGTGTAATACCAAAACAAATGGCCTCCTCTGTCGTCTTTTTATTTAAGATACGTGAGTTATATCCCAAAGACGCGCCTGTAGAATATTCAGATAGTTTAAGGATTTACTAAGAGCGCGAAATAAAATGCGATGTGAGAAACAGCTGCGCCGAGATAAGTTTTAAGAGACGGATGCACTTTGGAAAGTTCTTTTTATTCTTCGCAATAGCCGCTCGGGAATCGGTCTCGATCTCTTTAATTGGCAGAGAGTGAACTATAAACCGGCCCCGCGCTGGTCAATTTTCTTTGTTTAGATTTCTTATAAATTACCATAAGATAATTCTAGAATTTCTACCTCTAATGGTATCTACGTACTAAAACGCTTCGATGAAGGAATCTGATATTATAAAAATTAAGTCGTTGATCATCGTGCACGAAATATGAATAATTTGTTGAATATTCGTTACTTGCAAAGAAACTGCGATTTTATACTTGAAATCACATTTTTACTATCAGTGGAAATAGCTGCAAAAAATACAATTAAGCCGTTTTGAAATTCATTACTTTTTGCAACCAATCGATGAAAATTCAATTTAGATCGCGGCCACCGTGCCCGGAGCATTAGCAGCGTACATCGATTGAATATCTCTGGTTCCGAACAAAGAGGGATGAAAATTTAATAGGTCGCGTTGTCTACCACTGCAGAAGTGAGTCGACAGGCCGGCGCCGGCGCTCGGCCCGATTTCTATGGAGAAGACTCGGCCGACGCGGGGTTCGCGAATCGCTTGAATAAAACATGTACCCGGGTACCTAAAGTTCGCAGGTGACCCCTGTTCGAATACACTGCGACGTTGAAAGCATTACTTTCATTGAATTTCCACTCTCTCCGATAGCTTTTAAACTTTTAAAGTCATTTCTATTACATAGCTACACAACAGTCAATTGTTCAGGAATTTCTCGAAAAAAATACTTCAGAGACGACTATTCATATGTAAATTTTTCAATCGACGACTGTCTTGTTTCTCTTGGCGTTCGAATTAACGTAAAGAATATATGAAAATTACTTTTTAAGTTGTACCAATTGTGTAATTAGGACCGTAGACGCGGATTTTCTTCAAGTAAAATGTACTTTTTTCATTTCGATTCCCCGAAATATTCGAAATAGTATCGAAGATTTTTCTTGGAAAAACATATCGCAGGTAATAAATTGGATCGTTTTATTGAAATTTGAAAATGTTGCATATTGCTTCAACGAAAGTACATCGGTCGACGCGGCCAGGCCCCGGTTCAACTACGTAATCCTATAAATTTTATTGCGCGGTTTGCTGACGTGGACCAACGAAAAAGCTATTTTTGTAACATTTAAAACAGTCGCCATGAGTTATTATTCATGTAATCTGTACTTTGCATATGTAAGTTATTCTCCTCGTTTTTGTTTTGTAAATTAAATAAAAAATACAAAACAAAACGGATGTCTCAGTCTCAACTTTAGCTTGAATGTTTAATAAAATTAAAAATCCTGTTTAGACTTTTCCAGGAGTGGAACCGTGAGGAAATTTAATATTGTGTCGTATAATATGTACATTGCAGGTAATCATATTAGAAGTAATACAGCAAGCGCTAAAAACTAAAAAGTTATAAAACAGAGATGAAAGACGATAAACCTACCTAAGTATACCTACAGCAACTCGCTTAATATGAAAGAGGAATCTCATTTAATAAGCTATAAAGTTGTTTTGGAGGATTTTCGTGAAGAGTTCGATACCGCAGTACCGGCGACTACGAGCAATCTCGTTAAAATCTACGACGGAGGTTTATACTAGTGTATCTCTCTTGCAAAGTACCTTCCTACCTCCGTACCACGCGAACGTTACTGAAAATGTACACTTTTAAACAGTTAATTTACAGTTAGATCCCAAAATGTATTCGACTAAAACTATTATCGTTTAAAATTTACGAACATCGATAAAGCAGGGCTCAGTTACCCCGAGGGGTCTATAAATGACAACTGCACAAAACTAGGACTTCTCCATGGCAATAAATGAGCTCCATTATAAACACGGCCTTCCAGCCGAATTAGATCGTTCAATTAACTCATGGGTTGAAATTCGTAAAAATACATGCGCACTTTGGAACAGGACGTCGTAAACAGGACAACGCTCAAAGTTCCTAGTTTCGTTGTGTTTGTATTGATAAATAATGATAACGTTTTGTAAGGGTCGAAACTCAATGGCACCCATAGCTGTCCACTTGACGGGTTGTGTCGTTAAGGACTGTATGTCACTTGGGCTCCTTATCGCGCCTCTACGAGTAATGACGCCTTCGATCGCCGGCTAATGGCATCCGCGGGACCACTTAGATACGCAAATGAGCATTGACTACCTATCTCGATCACACATTACCAATCTTGAAATTGCTTTGAATTGTCCATTACGTTTGTTGCACAAATGTATGTTTGATTATTTGAAACGATAAAACTTATGTTTTATTCATAGCATTTAAAGGTATGTTGGCTTTTAACGGCGAGCCAGTTAAAAATAGTAGACTTTATAAACCTTTCACACGTATATGATAAGTTTCATAATGCAATTATATGGCAAATTCTTTCGTCTTTATTATAATTTTAAACCAAGATTTTAGTAGCATGTAACTAATATAATATTTTTAAGAAAATACAAAACTACTAATTCATTCATACATTCTTAAAACGACTTAATATTAACCTGACACTCATTTTTTTATGTATAAAAAAAGATAAGAATTACCTTACATATGTCAAATTTAATATTTTACAAGTTTAAAAAATAATCATGATTGATATGTGTGTTGAAAGATACAATTGTACAAGACTCTTTTTGAATAAGGTCCATATTCTTATAATTATTTCAGATCATAAATCTAAACTAATATTTTAAAGAGGAAAGATTTGACTGTTTTTCTGTTTGTTCGTTTGCATTGAACAGGCTCAGAAACTACTTGACGGATTTGAAAAATTCTTTCACTGTTGGGGAGCTGCACTATCTTCGGCGAAGATAGGCTATATTATATTTTCATAAAAATTAGGGATCCTTACTAAAAGTCCAATAACGTAACCCATGATATAAAGTGGTCGAAATAAACGCTAGCGAAGCCACTGAGAGAAACTAATAAGAAAAAATAGAAGATAAGGCTTTACTAAGACGTATAGCTAGCTACATATATGATATACAAATTTCATACAAAACTGTCAAACTAATATCCTTTTGGTTTGCAATACACTGCTAAAAATACTGCTCTTGTCTTTATTTTGAACTGGTTTGAGCCCAAGCAGATTAAGTCTCTCATACAATTGATACCCATGTCATATTAGGTATTAAATCGTCATGTTTTGCGATTTGTTTCCAAAAACTATTGTCCCTTTACCATGGAAATTGTATAAGCACTTAATTTTAGATAATCCGTTTAGAAGACAAATCCCTGACGGGTAACAAATCTGTTTTGTTTTAGTTCTTCAATTTCTTTTCCACTCGTCTCAAACTCCAGACTTTTTATAATATAATAATTATGTATAAAGTAATCCAAATCCAAATGTTATGTATATGTAGATATCGGGCAATCAATTGTTTTTATTCTAAATATTTTGCCATAAAAGTCAATATGATACAATCTCTTGTATTACTATCAGGAGAAAATCGCATCGTTCGCATCGTTTGTCACGTATAATGTCCAGATATAAAATTTTATTCCATATCAGAACAAGGACAATCCAGACACCCGGGCCCTTAGTCACAATCTTTGAATTTTTTTGTATTTTATTATGCTTTATCCACTTTATTACTATTCTTACTATTTAGATAGAAATTTGACGTTACTCTTTGAGTTAAATTATATTATGTCATTATTTACAAGCAATTCGTAAATATTTTGACAATGTTCTGAATTTCAAAAGCAATAATAGCGTACTAAGTCAGGTTTATGCAATTCATTTTGTAGGGGGTGAGTTATACGGCTCAAAAGATGTTTGTGGCGCGTCCAACAATGCAGAAGCGCCGCCGACTCGGCGCCCGCCCAGCTGTAAATGGAGTGCGCATTAATACACAACTATGTAATAAATGTTATTGTTTGTCATAAAGTTAGTTTTATTAAGGTCGACCGCCCAGGCCCTTGACGCTCTCGGACCTTTATTAAAGTTTGGGCGGTACGATACCAGATTTCCACTTGATTGTTATTATTATTATTCTTTGATTACTAGAACACTTATAGATAATTGATGCATTCTTTACAACATTTACATAGCTTTTCCTCGCGATTTATCGTTGTGATCAGATTATATTGAATATTGTTATCATAAAAAGATTTTAGAAACGCATTGGACTTGATTTTAAAAGCTTTCGGCTGTCTATATATTTTGACTATTACGTCGTCTATTCGCTACGTTCGCGTAGACAACGTTCGCAGCGCGTAGCGTCGTTGATTTGTATGTAGCTCAGCTACGCGCCGAAGCAGGAAGCGGGTGCTAGATGTTCGCCTCAATTTTTCAACTGTTCGGCTTCGTGTTCGGGAAGCTGATGGCACGCGCCGCAGTGCAGCCTCCGCGACCCTCCCCACCTGCTCTCGCGCCACGCTACCCACTCAAACTTTAATCCCCAATTCGACACCGCACGACCGCGCAACGGCGCGACGCTATATTTCAATTAATTCGATCATCTATTTACGAGCTGAAACTTTGTAGTACTTAGCTCATTAACTCATTCGTGTAATTAAAAATTATCATCGCAGTAACATCTGTAATAACTTGGCAAATGATATTCAATAAACGGGATCGTTTATCGTTGTTTTACTTTTAGAATCCAATTAATGTTCGAATTTCGTTTTGCATTTTAATGCGCTGTCGTCGGCCAGCAATAAGTTTGGTAGAGTACACATGAAGTGGAATGATCGTACTTCGGGTTCATTTGTCGCTGTGGAGTGAGGGTGCGACGGTATTCGGGTGATTGTCGCCTAGCATCGCTTAATGAACGTCCTCTATTTGCTCGCGATCTCACGGGACTTTAATTCGGAAATAATCATTCCTATAAACAGTTAATCTTGTTGTAAACCATTTAATGTTTATTTAATGCTAAAAACGTACCCCGTTTTACTTATATGACAGCACTTTCTTTTATTCGAATTTCATGTGCCATTATATTGAAGGAATACCTTTAAAAGACGAGAGATAGGTATTCCGTTGTTATAATATATTCATAAGCGTGCAATACAGAGTAGTAAATTTCTAGTTATGACTTATGAAGCAGCCCTGTATAGAATTTATCGGCTCATTTCTTATTCTTATTGCGAGCGTAGCTAGGGTGGAAGCCGCACGTGTCCGCCATCCTGCTGAATCAACTTAACCCGACTGCCTTCACCGCAACTGAATGAACTTAATTTGATTCCGATTGTATTTAGCCCCGCCTCCAACCCCGTTTAATGACCGAAAAGAACACCAGAGTAATTTTCTTCCGAGAGCCATTATTCCTTATACAACGCTTACCTTTTATTCTTCCTCTCATAGCTCTATGAACTTTAGGTAAGCTAATTTTAGAGATTTTCTTAAATAAAAATAAATACCTACATTGTTTATTGTACACGGTATTAGCTTTGTTTATCTTCACATCCGACTTAGATAAAATCATATTAATATAATTATCTCATTTCTCCAATACTTATCTGTAGCTATAAAAGTTTTATTAACTATACGTATATTGCACGCTCAATAAAACAAGTCAAAGAAAATCTGTACTTAATAAAATAACTTTCCTCTCGAACAACGCGTGATTCAAATTTAGTGTTACAATTAACTGAATAGCTTCGATAAATTGGCGAAACAACACAACACACACTCGAAACATTCGATTGGGTGAAGTAGCCGGAAAACGGTCCTGTTTGCAAAAACCGCAAACAACTTCGGCCGTGACGTTACATTGTAGGGAGTAGGGACCTCCGGCTCCGCGGAGGCACAAAGTAATTAGATAGCCCGTTGTACTGTACACTTGTTCAGCGCTTTTCCAATGAACGCTCGCTCGTTCTCGTGTTTAATTGCAGCCGAAACCGTAACGGACAGCGGCTCGTTTTTGTCCGATCCCAATGAGACGAACTTCGCATCCTTTAATGAACCTCTCGCCCCCCTCCTTCGCCTTTATTGGTCTCCAAATCCTTACACTTCGCAAAATATATTAGGTCAAAGTTAATCTTTATTTGAATCGCGCTTGTTACGCAAACTTTTTGAAGCAAATGTTTGATATTTTTCTGTTAATTACTTTGGTAACGAAAAGTTCGCTTGTTTTCTTAAATAAAACAATATATAAAGAATTCGAGTGGCTTATGAATAAATAATTAAATACTTTTCCAAAAAGTAGTTAAAAAAAATTAACAGTATTTTAACCATTGTCTGGCTTTTATTCAAGACGCAACCTACATGGAAAATTTGAAGAATACAAATTAAAACTAATATTAAGAGGTCCTCGAAGAAACTGGGATCTAATAAAACTCTTTAATTTGCAACAACCATACCAGATTTTTTCGTACGTAAGTACGTCAAATTAGAAGAAGACATCATTTACTTTATTTTTTTGAACTAAAATTGGAATATTAAGTCAAACTTTTTCTTTTATTTAATTGTTACATTCCTGAAACCTTAAATAATTAGGTCTTTTACTTTACCCAAGAAAGCTTGAACCAAAAAATAAATTTATAAATCTAACAAAGTGTTGTTCGGTAGACACAGAATGTTCGTTTTATTAGCGAGGAAAATCACCTCGCACTTAAATTTATTATGAAGGTAAAACTTGGAAAGAAATTTTGTTAAAAAAATCAGGTGATGGCGGTAATGTCTGGGTCCCGCCCGCATTCGACACCGCGTAAATAATTCACGCTCCTGAAACGAGTTGCCCGGATCAGATACCGCGTATAATTCCACATTTTCGCACCACCGGCTTTTCAGGCACGCATTTAAGTTTTTGCTGCCATTCTGCTTTCACTTACGATTAATTCACCTAATTCTGTGTTATATTTTCTGGTACCTTGTTTTTGTCGTATTGCGGCACTTAACCGAACGCCTTTTTTACGATTGTGATGTTTTGTGCTAGTCGAAATACAATTATTTTATCTTTTATTATTTCATTATAGATTTCATCTGAACTATACAAATTAATGTATAAAACTGGGAACTTTAAGGGTGTTTTTTAAGTATTACCTTGATATTATAATGCCATACATTACGTGTCGAACAACACTGAGCAGTCACTTCCAACACTTATCCGCAACGTCACGCAACGGTCATTTATCAAAATATTAAATTAATTAATTGTTATAATAAATTAAATACAATTGTTAAACAATAAGTCAAGATTTGAAGGGCTACAATAGAATACTAAAAACTTTGGTCGACGATCGTCGAACTGCGTGCACTTACAGGTTTTCCGTGAAGGTGTCGAGCATCTTTCTTCCAGTCTATTCTTGCTCGTCATCGTCGACGCGCGCTTTTTTATTTTTTTAATCCATCCTTAAATATAAACCGTGACTCAATACTTTTTAATGGAAACGAAAGTTTAGTGCGGCAACAGTCAAATATTTTTCGAAGGTAAATAAATCGTCTGAAGTTTTGAAACAAAGAGGCACAGTACCGAAACAATCAAATTAATTTTCTCCGTTGTTATTTAATTAGTGCCGACTTTTGGATGGCTCGATGTGCGGCCAGTATTTATCATTAGAAACAATCGCGGCCCCTCTTGCATCCCATCCCCGCTTGCTTCCCTCATGAAACCCATTATTGTGAGAGTCAAGACAACAACACCACAATAACTTTGATTCGTCACTCCCGCTACATTATTGTTGATAGCTACATTGTTTAAGTTAAATTGACTCGCTACGAGCAAATTGTGATACTCAACTAATTCCATTATTTCTTTTGTTTCAGGTAAAATCCGTAGGAACGTCACAATAATTTCTGAGAGAAAAATGGCTCTCCTCAAACATGATAAAATTCAATTATCTAGGATTGACGGTACTGACTGAAATAAGTCTTTACATATTTATGTTGACTGAATGCGGTGCAGAAAAAATGAAACAGTACACTGCGTGAAGCCGCATAACGCTAATCTGAAGCCTTATTTAATTAAATTGTAAATGTAGGTGGCCATCGAGCCAGGCCATTCCCGAATGGGCCGTCTTCGTGTACGGACATTGTAGAAGTGTTATATTTATTGTGGCAAAGCAAGTTATGGCTTAGTTCAGACAATCAAATGTAAAATATCTATAGGTGTCCATTGGTAAGAGCACTTGACTTTTTATTATTTCTTTTACAATCTAGTAAAGAGCCATTAACTGGAATGCTAATTATTTTCCGAATTAAGAAAAATATGGTATATAATACGTTTCTTCCATTACTATAATATTTCTTTGTTTAATGCGACACATAATTCAATTAAATTCCTCAGTGTTTTTAAAAGGCTTTAGCGGTTGGCGTGAAGAAATGTGAGCTTTATACGGCCTTTTTTCTTAGGAAATTTTAAAATTCGCAAAGCGTAAAGAGCCGCTCGTTCGTCTAAATAAAGTGTGTGGCTAATTAACCTTCGTTCTTTGTCGCCACTTGATATTATCACTTCTTAAATCGTTTCGGGTTTTGCGTGAAGTCACCAAGTCTAATTTACTTGTATTCAATCCCCAAACTTAGTTCTCCGCCCTTCCAACTAACCCAGCGCGTGAGTGCTTACCCTTATAATAAGGGTGAAATAACATTTCTCCTTGCGCGATAATTGCGTTTCTTCATTTTCATTAGTAACAAACATTGCATCATTTCATAATATGACGATTTATAGACGAGCAGTAAGTAGCTCCTATTCTTAATGCGTCCTAAACGAAGGGATTATTTTTACTGGCTTACCCGTTTCGACCCGACCCGAACCTCTGACCTCGCGATGATCTATTCCCTTTATTCCACTAACCTGTTTTACGAGATTAATTCGATAAACACCGTCGTGTTACCTTATTCAGTCTAATTGAATTATCATTTCTCTAATTTAATGCTCTTATGCTTACTCGTAGTGAGGACTAACAGAAGATTATCAACGTATTCACATATTTTAGGACGCAGGCGTGATTATGAAAAAATTAAAAACGGTTCGATTATATATAGACACGATTAATAGGTTGAAATACGCTGTAAAATAATACGTCTAAGATATTTCACAAAATTTCCCATGAAATTCATCTTTCATGGGTATTGCTCGTTCGTTGCATATTCTCACGAATGTTGATATTATAAATAATAAATACAGTAATGTTTAAATAAGTATATTCCCGAATAGACTTGCCTCGAGTTGTTAACGTAGATAAATGTTTGTGTTATACAGTTTACATAAATATTGAAGGCACCGTGTTCGTTCAGCGAAATATTCGGTTAAGTATTTGATATGGCGCTTTATCACGTCAATTTTGCATAATGTACAATATCTCTTGCCGTGGCACGGGCGTATAAAATAAGGTAACATACCGCTGGTTTATTTCGCCAACGAGCTAAACTGCTCCGGAGTAAGGCCCGTATTTGTAACGCGGTGTGTTATTAATGGCCGCGATAGCAGGTAGCCCGCGGCAGAACACGATATTTGGGAATTAATCCGGATTTGCATAGGATAATACGGGCGTTGCGGTGCACTCTGCAAGGTGGACGTGTCGAATGCTTCAGTAATTGCTCCGGTTTTGTGAAGAGCATTTGCCATCTTCAGCTCCATTATTCACATTTGACAATCTAAATTTAAAGTTGAAATCGGTGCTAAATTTCAGTATATACTTTTTAACTTAAGCTATTAATATTAAACTCAATATTCAATTGTGTAATGTAGCGTTTGTTTCTTTCTTGTAAATAAACACAAAGTGTAGGCCAAAATCTTAATTGAAATTACAAATAGTCGAATATAGCTGATGTGTGGGGCGTAAGGTGGTCGAAGGGTGGTCTAGAAAAAGGCGCGGAGGCATCGCGTGCCTGACGAATGCGCCGCCTGCTAGTCGCGGTCGGCAGACCCGACGGCGCCACGGTGCCGGCCCATAATGCAGATATCGTGCACAAACCCGAACCCCTAGCAGTTTAGTGCTCACACAAATCTAGGCCCACATCCCGCTCTTGCCAAGACACTACCAGGAAACCTACATTTTATGGTCATTAAATCTTTTATTTCATTTTTGTTTCCGCCTTTTCCATTCACTTATTTTTTCGTAACCCGCTATTGTAAGCATATATATTTCGACTTGTAATCAAATATTTGTATCGTAGGGGAGAAGCCGACCAAATGTGTAAGTTTTAGAAATCAACTTGACTAGCCAACCGAAGGTCCTCTTTTGATTGATGCGTCGCGTAATGACGCGGGGAACGATTTCCTTCACATTTCCTCCACTCAATAAAACGAGTATGCTTATTTATATATCCGCATTGGTTTATTTGGGTTTTTGTCAATGCAACCCAGTGTCTACACTGAAAGACCGTCATTTGTCAAGATTATGGCTGTTAGGGGATTGAGTTATGAAAAGCGTTATTGTTTTCAATATTTTTTTTTATTTACCAATTTCTTAGAAAGCTACAAGACAAATCTTTTTGCTACCAATAATATAGTATGTCATCCGATGATGTTGCAACAGATATTCACGAAGACTTCGTAATGTGTATCTTTTGAATATCATTTTGCGTATGTTATCTGATACGCCGGACTTATATTTTGCGAAAGTATGAGATGGACAATTAGCACGTACGAAACTCGTCAGTCACGGACTGGCGCCGAGAGGCAATTACGGTATTTCATCCGCAATAAAAGTGCACTCGGGCGCCGCTAACGCCGTAGAAAGCTCCCAGTAGCCTATAAAGCTAATGTGTACGTATAAAGATTTAAATAACGGATCGGGGCGGGATTGTTGCGTCCGTCATCCTACGCGCGATGTTATGGCACCCGATGGCCCTGTTCACTTGCCTGAATTAATAAAACCTCTCGGACCGCTTCAGGACCAGCTATTTAACCGAACGAAGCTTTTAATTCCCAATTTTTAAAATTACTTGCAGAAGTAGGTCATAGGTCATGATAAATCCGTCCTATTTCGTTGTAGTTTAAGACTTAAATTACAACTTCTTATTATTAGAGACTATTACGTAAATAATGCTCAATATGTTTTTGTAGCACACAAATAAAGTCACATAATATATTTAAGAAGTATGTGATAACAAGATTGGCATTAGCTTTTCCAAGAAGCTTTCTGTATCAATCCCATTCCTTATTGATTAACAGTTCGCCGTAATATAACTTTCCCAGTAATATGGTATTACGTAAGTCCCTACAAGAAAAGGAAAGCGGAGAAAATCCAAGTTAAGTAAGCTATGCCAAGTGTACTGTGTCCTCCGATCAGTAATCATTTGGAAATTGTATATTAGCTGGAATATATCAATTTATTGGTTAACAGACTTGATCGTGTCATGAAAATTGTTAAAGCACATTTGTTATCTTCTCACTCCATTTTTAATATTAAATAAGGAGTAAGTAAATATTTTAACGCTATTAATCTGAGAATATTCTATCGGAACGTCGGAGGCGGCACATTTATTTTATGTGCCGGCAATGTTACATACGCCATAAAAGTCGTTAGGACAACGTTACGTCTCGACAGCGTCTTGGCCGCTGTAATTACGAGAATATCGAAGCGAGGCGCCGACTGCGCTGGGCGCCCTGCTTGTACACCGCCAGCGCCCTCTTGCGCCCTCCAGCGCCCCTTGGCGACCCCCACATTAACCTAACACGATGCAATAACACTCTGACACCTCCTAATGTACTGGCCTACTCATAATGTCCTATATTATTAGCTTTATCGCTTAATGCGACGTGCTCCTCATTGTGATTTAATGTCATTCCAATAAAATATGAATCGACATTTATTATTAATTATAACGTCCACACGTTGTGTTCAAATAAATTGTAATTTTAAATATATGTATACATTTTATATATGATCCGTTTTAAAGCTTTCTTTTTCCATTAACGGTTATAGATACATAACGTGAATCAAAGCGCGGTGCGCTCTATAAATTAAAATACTATCAGATTTAACTTACAATATGTAATATTTATTATAGTATTAAATGTTTCTTCTATGTTTTATTGTTTTTAGAACAATGCAGTTCGGCTTACGTATATTGACTTATGTCTTCATCCATAAATCAATCGGAGCTAATGACTGGAGTCTACTAAGAAAATTGATTTATGTGAGCCAGTTTACTAAGTTCTCGGATTTTAGTGAGTGGAATACGATGTAGCGTGGGAATCCAGCCGCCTGCTGCATAGACTTAGTCTAGCTCTAACCGGCATTCGTTTATTCTGCGCTCTCGGTGTGATAAGTCTAAACTACGCTTAGAGATATCTCTTTTACTGACTTATAAGACAATTATTTTCTGTTCTTCAATATTGATAGAGAAATCAAACTTAATTGCTCACTTTTGTTAAATTCCATTTAGTTAGCGTTTTCGAATGGAAAATTATGAAAGCCAAGATGTATATTGTGTTGAAATTCTATATTCGAATTGTTCACTTCACTTAACGGTTCGCATTGTTTCACCGAGTCGAAACTAGTTCTAAGTAACTGTTAGACTTATGCAAGAAGCTGGTAAGAGCGAGGGTAGGGCGCCGTTAAGGTGTACAAATTAGACTATGTACGCGGAGTGACGGTACCTCAGGGGTGAGCGCGTGGCGCAGATGGAAATTTATCGCGCCCGCCGGAGCTGAGACTACAAGTTCGCGCATTAAACGAGTCCGGGACATTAGCCGCTTGCAAGATGCCGCCCGAGATCATAATTAAGTGCCGCCCAATTTATCGGTCCGACCCGTGCCCCAAAACTCCCTTTAAACTTCCCTTATCGTACCTACTAAGAGCTCTTTATTTTGTAGTTAGACTACCTCTCAGTTATCGCCTTTTATCTTCTCCGCCAAGCTTCTGCACCATCGCAAACAAGTCTGATGAATACTAAATCGTCTCATTAATTATAGTCTCGTTTAAAAATAATGCAAAATACACAATCATATCTAAAATTCTATAATATTCTGTTAGTGGTTAATTAATAAATGAGCTGTAGTTTGAATATTAATAAAGTTGAACGAACTCTTCGAACGTAGACTTTAGAGAATAAGTACCGTTGGATTTCAAATCTTTGTTAGGTTCATGCTATTGTTATATAGAACCAAAGCTAATACCGTTTCGTTTTTAACTGGGTCTAGTTAAATAATGCATGTGTGTCATTTGGACAAGCGAGTTAAGAAAGCAAGAGAGTCAAACGTCATATGACGAAGCTGGCATTGGCTGCAGTTATTTTTACTTAAACTAATAACTCCAGCTTCTTATTTTCAATGCAAAACGAATAATGTGTGCATCGTGGTTGTATTTAATTTTTAGATCAAAAGTTCCCAGTAAAAGACCAAACCTTAACTTGTAAACTTCCCTTTCCTTTGTTAAATGTAAGAACATTTCGTTTATTAGCGTTCACTGACCCAATGTTTTTTCTTACGCCTCGGCACGTTAGTAAAACAGGCAATTTACTCGAGCCTATAAGTAACAAGATTCATTAAGGCTGTTACAAAGTGGCGCGGCCGTTCTTAAAGCGAATGGCCCTCGAGCTTACAGCGTTCATAATGGCCGTACGAGCCGGCCGAGGCGCCGCGCGCAATTTAATGAAACACCTGGAGGAGGTTGTGCCCGCTTCCGTTGCATTAATCTCGCACCCCGCGGTTCTCCGCAACGCTTTATTACCATCTACAATAGCCTAATGCCTAAATTTGTACGAACTTCTAACATGTGTAACGTGTGCCCAATTATTCCTTTAGCAAAGAAAGAAATGGTATGACAGTTCGTCATATAAATGCGCGATATATACTTGTACGTGATAATAATCTAATCGGTATCGATTAATTTTACTTATTATCATTTTTTCTTCTAATAGAAACGGATTGTTTGCCTAAACATTAGCTTTTAAAAGCGGGCAACTAATATTAAAGTCGGTATAAACAACGGCTGACCGCCCGCCGGAGGCAACGGCAAAAGTGGCCGAGATAACTCCGCGCGCGAATGCATATTTTAACGTTAAGCTACGGCGCGGCGCCACGATGCAAACTTGTTGGGAACTTTTACAGAGTGCATAATTCTTAATTTTAAAACCTCCAATGTTCTTCCAGTGAAGATTTTTATTTTTATATTTTATATGTTAAATATTATGCTATAGTATATAATTATATAATCTATGTCAATTTTAACGATACGACACGTAGGCGTGTTTCCTGTACGCGTTGATAGCGCGCGGTCTCCGCGAGACGTAAACACTCGCCCCTCTCGCGTGACGGCTCATTAGCCACTCCCTGCGCCTCTATAAATCATTTTAAATTCAAATTCTACTTACTTTAGAATTGACTTTGCTTACCTAATTCCTTTCTCAGCCGCTAAATTTCCTAAATTAGATTTTACCTTTTCCCCGTTTCGGTTGTCAGAAAATTATTTGTGGCACTTCGAATTCGGTTCGGATTGTCCTGCACCGAGTTAAACATTTTAACCGAACTGAATGTTATATCATAAAATTAAAATTTTCGAAACAGGCAATATATCATGCCCACACTTTAATAAATATCTTACATTGCTAAGTGCATAAATAAAATGTGGCTACGTTCCACGAATGCCTACGCACACAAGCGTCACTAATACAGGACACCTCTATACAGGTTTGTGAGTTGGCACGTCTCACCGGCGGTTTCTATTTGCGTCCCTGTTTGACATCATGAGCATTTTTGGCAGCCACTTTCGTGCGTATAAGTGAGCTTAGGATATAGCGTGTCATTCATGTGAATTGTAAGCCCATTGTTTTCCTCGTGCATCGATTCGCAGCGGCGCGTGTCCGCTCGTCCAATAGTAACACCGAGCACGGAGATGCGCGCGCGTACACGCTTCGACGAGACCGCGCCACTCGTCAATTGTGATCGATCAATCGATTAGCTCACGTCGTCCGAGAAGCATTCTGGGTCTCCTATTTGGCATTCGACCTTAATTATGTAGAGGTGTGCGAGATACGAACACACACAAACACGCCGTCGCAACTAATGAATGGGCTCGGTTTAATTGTATTGGGAACGCATTGTTTATTTCAACAATGCCATAGATATAACTATTCGGAGAAAGACAGACGATTATCTACGGATTATTTAAGAAAGTTTGTAATGTAATATAGACAGTCTATTGTAATTGAACTTATAAAATACCTACAAGTGTACAGCCGATGCATAGATATAGCAGCAGACCTTCTTGTTAGTTTTTCATTTAAGGAATAAACGGTCAAGTACGAAAGCTATAAACAAAAGCACTATGGTGAAGATGGCAGCGCGTGACTGTCAGCACTGTACTGTGCAGTGTACTGTAACTACTTCACTGCACTCGAGGGCCGTTCGTTATACGCGTTACAGATTCAAAGAGCCCTCGGTCGCCTTGCTTGCCTCGCCAAGATAAGAACATGGCTCTATTTTAAATTTGTTCGAACTCTGTCTAGCAAAATTTGTAAATTTTTTTGATCCTTTTTAAACCGTTAATGTTTTTTATATTTCACCGATCTGTTTTTTATATTAATTATAAGTTATCCTGCATTAACCTTATGTACTATGTTGACGTGAAAGTACTGGTATTTTTTTATGGTGATTTATGCCCGCGGATACAATAATTTGAAAATGCAAGCGATCAATGACCGTTACGGATTACCCGAAACGGTAATTTAAAGAGAAGAATTTTGACACATAAGTAGAGATCGCTATATTGCAAGTGCTTATTGTTGTGGCATAACGGACACTGCAAGGGAAGCGGTCCGTTTGTTCCACTATCACAAAAATGTTATTAGTTTTGGGCGGTTATTGCCCACCCTGCGGTCGCTCAACCCTCTCCCTGCGTCCCGCCAACTACCTTCCTAACATTCATAAGGTTGCCCCTTGTATCCAATTTAAACCTAAAAGTGAATTCCCCAGCTATTTTAATTATGTTAAGATACTATTCAAATTTGAAAGTTTTGTATTCTAGAGAATTGGTTTTATTTCACTGTATTCAGTTTCGAAATTAAAAATTACTTCACTTTAAGTAAATATTACGTTTTACGATTTGCCCAAAATTCAAATCTACCCTATCTAAAGTATAATGTGACATGAAAATTGAAGCAGTTATAATTACTTCGCACATATGTTGAATAAACGAGTGAGAACAGGCTTTATAATAAATTATTAACGTTTATTATATTTTATTGCTATTGTTCGCGATTTTTTCATAATGTCATTAATCAAAATGTGCGGACACGTATTCGGATTACACGTCAATAGAGCAGCAATTAATGCATTGTAATATGTGCAATAGGGCGAGAATCGACGTGGCCATCCGTCTGAGGCGACGTGACCATTTGTTACGCCAGGGTTATCTGTCTCGCTAATCGGTCGTACCTGCATCGCGCTGCCCCTCACAATTAAACTGTACGAAACGTACCATTCTATGTATATAATATTTTGACTGTATATTTTGAATTATTACTTGTTATAACCAGTAAAATGCTTTTCTTATGGAACACACTTTTATTTTATAAAAAATTGTAGCACTCATAAAAACCACAATTATTCCATAAGTTAATATTTTACGACTACAATTTTGTAGAACAATAATAGAAATAATTTATATTAAACTTTAACTAGAAATTTTACTAAACGTAGTTATTTAAATACGTTTCTAAACGTGAAATCATGTCTATTCTAATAAGTACTTTGATAGGTTTGATAGAGTGACCCGGCAATCATAGTTGCGAATAGCGAGGACGTGATCACCGTTTCATGTTTAATAAACGGATTGGTAGGAGTCAAAACTGAGCTAAAGTGAACGTTATTCAGTAACAGGAAATAATAACTTTATCTTGTGCTTAACATTGAGAGAAGCGACCAACTAACATTATGTCTGCCAGTAACAAGTTAATCTAAATGCAGCCGACTGCCTGAACTAGCTTGTTGGATTACGCATCGCAAAGTTTAATAACGGAAAATTTGGAATAACTGCGTTTTATTCTCGAGACGTATTATTAGAAAATTGTAAATACTATTCCTTCTTCCTTAGAAGAAATATAATTTTTTGTTCAAGGAAGCAAATTGTTTATCTTCACGTTTTATTAAAACTTCGATAAACGCGTTTTTCTTTTTAACTGAATAAAATATGGAGATGAAGCGTGATATTTTGCGATAAAACGAGCTTCTTGTCACGTAGTGCGACAGTTAATTACGCGAATGTAAATAAATCATCATAGCGGGCTTTTGCCGAGGGTTTCTTCTGAAAGGCAATTATCCCAAGCCTCATTGACGCTGAAATTAAGAAGAATGAGATGCATGTTACATTTATTAATATGCTCTCATCATTCGCCTTATTAATTTTTTATAATGGATAATCAAATAAAAATGCCCAAAATGTGTACAAAACAATTATATTTGTTTATAATTATTTACATAACATTAAACAAGCCGGTCTATATTCTCGTTTAATAGACATATGTTAACGAAATTAAATATATGTATTCCAGGGTCGATGTAACCGCGAGAAGCCTCCCTGCAAGTACTTTCATCCGCCACAGCATCTCAAGGATCAACTACTTATCAACGGGCGGAATCACTTAGCACTTAAGAACGCCTTAATGCAACAGATGGGTCTGACGCCTGGCCAGGTTCTTCCTGGCCAGGTCCCTGCCGTGGTTAGTACCTTATCAGTAATTTTCCCTTCGAGAAATTAACGCTTGAGCGATCGGCCCTCAACATGTAGATAGGGAGTGCACGCAACACGCAGCTTTTGATGTAACTTGCTATTATTTTTATACTCTTTCAAGCATTTCTTCTTAATGATTGTTGAACCACGTAGAAAAGCATCGTGCTTGAATTGTGCCCCGTATTTCATGTTATAATTAGCGTAGGTAAGTATCGTACAATATTACTATGGTGTAAACTAGGCCCGTAACAGGATGTAATATCTAAATTACATCTAAGTACGTATTAAGTAATTGCGTAAGCAGGTATAATTCTATGGTAGGCTTTACTTGCAGAGATAGTTCGGATCATGTATATTACCTTAATATGTTATAAATATAATCATTATAGAAAAATTTACAATTATATAGACAATTTACAAAATCATTAAACAAATAATTCATAGAGATAGTTACTTTACGGGCGCAAGTTAACCACGTCGCTGATGGCCGGTCGCTCTTCACCGCTTAAGCATGTTTGTACAATTTATCCTAAGTGGCATGACTACTTTTGATATGTACTACTCACTTTAAAGAGTTGGGTTTAAGCGGTAATGCAGATATAATCACCAGAACATTCCCTCACTTTTCACTCGCTAACAATGGTGCCCGATCTCCTCGGGGTCTCTCCTCGCACCGCTGTTTTCTCCTTCGGGAGCTTCCATCTCTAGCGATGAGCTGAGCTTTTAGAATGAGATGTCGTAGTAGTGCGCGGAGCGATGTCGAGAGGGGAAGGCGGGCACGAGCTGTCCCCCGCACGATAAGTAGCGTGTTGTGTGGTTTTGTGTCGAGGTGGGCGGCGTGAGCGGAGCAGGCGCGGCCGCGAGCCACCTCGCCGCCCTGGACCCGATCAGTCTCGCCCTGCTCGCACCGCAGGTAATAGACACCATCGGCACACCACATTTAGCTGTCTTTACCTTGTTTCCTTCCCCTTACTTCCTTTCATCTGTATTATCAAGTTAGTGTCTCAAGTAAGACGCCATTAAATATTTAATGCAATTGAAATTGCTTTCTATAATTTTGTGCTCCGTTAGAAGCAACAGACGCCTGAAAAATCTATTTACTGGTTAATTGTAGAAATAAAATAATGCACTCTAATGGAGCGATGAGTGAGGGAGATCCGGTTGCCTATTTGTTGTAGTTGAGATGCTGATTTTGATATTTACTTCCCTTTTTAATTATGAATCCTACTCGAAGTTAAATTTTATCACCGGAAATGTTCGTAGAATCTATATCAAAAGGAAATATTGCGATAAAATACAAACCTTATTTAATCTTTTGTATTGTCTTCATTAGTTTTTGAACTATTGTTTGAGCACACAGTCACTACCAAGTATTTCTATTTTGCGAACAAGCCTGTTGATCGAGCATTCTCATTCCTATGACTCCTTTCTCTAAAATAATTTTCCTAATAACTCCTACCACCAAAAATATCTATCTGTGGCCGGTGGGTAGCTTTAATAAATTTTGTACGCTTATTAAATGTTTAATGATCTATACATATTTTGTTAATGCATGAGGTGCTTTATTCTGCCTACGTCTCTAAAGAGTTATTAACATTAACTGAACTGAAAGTGCTTTCCAATACACGACATTTGTATTATACCGCTTTCCCTAAAAGCGTTTGTAATCTTATAATGTGCTATCGTATTTAATAATTTGTTTCAAAATGTTTTAATCGTTTTGTCGTGTTGGTGTCGCAGGCTACTTCGCCATACTTATCGGGTGTGCCTGGCGTGGGATCGACGTACGCGCAGTACTACACCCCACAGTTGGTACCGGCGATGTTGGGCCACGACCCGGCCGCTGCTGCGGCGTCACCATTGGGTGTCATGCAGCAACCCGTGTTGCAGCAGAAATTGCCTCGCACTGATCGTCTCGAGGTAAGAATAAAACAACATTGTCCATTGCAATCACTTCCTTATTCCCAGTAGCGCTTCCTGGTGTTGCAACTTTCTGGAGATCGACAAGCATTTAGACCTATTTAGAAACTTTAATTATAAAATTCATTAAAGGAACAGGTACACTAACATGCAATGTGTCGGTCTCTTTCGCAAAGTACAGCCTTTGAAGCCCATTTGTCTTGGTTTGACTGTTGCGCGCGTGGGTGCAATGGCCCAATGGCTTCACGAGCCTCACTCGCTTTACTCTACAGCGTTGTAAGGCCAATTGGCGAAATTTTAACTTTGACATTTGTTATAGGCTTTTCATTTTATTAACTATGACATATAGAATACTTAGAAAATGTTATGAAATTGCGTCCCCTGTAATTCCCATATCGTCTCAGTATTTCTTGACATACGCAAACTATGATAATCAAAGGTTGTATAATAATAAAATAAAAAAATTAAAAATGCGACGGATGCGTTGATTCTTTTTTCATTTCCGTTCGATATTAAAGCGGCGTCCGGTCGAGTTTAGTTATTGGATGAAAAAAAATTCATTAAAAGAATTTGTAAACAACAATTAGATAAATATATCATTATCCGCCTCGGTGTAAATTTAGAATAATATTGCAAAAAGCAGATATTTTTAAACTAGTATTATGGTAGAACGATAGGCTCGTTAGTTTAGAATACGTTTATATGGCGCTGGCGGGTCATAGATTCAGTAGTAGGAGGGAAATATGGCGGGCGCTAAAAGAGCGTGGGCGCACGAGCGGCGACATGGCTGGTGTATGGTGGTGCAGGTGTGCCGGGAGTTCCAGCGAGGCGCCTGCAAGCGTGCAGAGTCCGAGTGTCGCTTCGCGCACCCGCCGCCGCCCGTGGTCGCCCACGACGACGGCTGTGTCACGGTGTGCATGGACGCCGTCAAGGGCCGCTGCGTCCGCGACCCCTGCCGCTATTTCCACCCTCCCCTGCACCTGCAGGCGCACCTTAAGGCGCAGGCGCGCGGCGCGGTACGCCACCAGGCTGCACGCTCTCGCCTCGCTCGATCGCGCTCGCTTCACTTCTTCTGCTTAGTCACAGTAAATGCAAACAAGCCAGCCGTAATAACTTTAAATGCCTGGTACGTTCAAGTTCACAGGCACACGCCGCTTTAGATCTTGTCGGATAATGTACGTCCTCGACCTAAGGTGCCATACACAGTTGAGGCTATGGGTCCAGTTTTTGAAATGCGACGTCTATCGCCATATACTCTATATTTTCGTGATTTTATATCATGATTATCTTATACTCAATAGAGCGACCGGTTTGGGCTGCAGTTCATGTCAACGTGAATCCAACAATATCGAAGATCACTCCAGGACCTGTAGCGGCGTGTGTGGTGTGACATGTGAATGTTAGACTGTCGATTCGTTCGGATCGTGTCGCATAACTGGCTGTAAATTAGTTTACTGTGGCTTGGTCTCGTCGCGACGCCGCTTTTGTTCGCAGAGCTTTGTTCATTTAAGTTCGCCGCGGTATCGTTCCGCCCCACGCTTCCGTCGCACTCACGCTTCACTTTTTAATTTTTTTTATCTATCGCATAATGTCACCTTACGCCGAGCTTTAGGTGTATTCTGTGCATCTATTACATCGTTATTGTTTCCGTCCCGTCCTGCGCCGCTTCGCTTCACGTAGACGGCCGGCGGAGGGCAGCAGGCTGCAGGGAGTGCGACATCGGAGGCAGGAAAGAAACGGCCGGCACCCGCCGAGCTCGAGCCGCCACCGGTACAACTGCCAGCTTTGCACGCTTGTCGTCCCACCTCCCCTCCGGTCCCCGATCCCGCACGCTTCCCGCGCGTCCCTCGGCTCGGTGCACGCGCCGCGGGCCGGCCACCCCCACCCGGCCCGCGGCGCGCGCGCCCGCCTCACCCCCGACCTCAGAGCCCATGAACCTCCGCTCAACCGTCTTATTTCTCGTTTCAGATGGACATGAAGAGCGTCGGATCCTTCTATTATGATAACTTTGTGAGTATCTCGAAAGATTCTATTAGTTTTCTGTTAACTATGTACTAATTATTTTATCGTGTTTTTGGAATTATAGGATGTGTGGATATTTCGAGAACTTGAAACATTTAAGCTCGAATTGTTATCGATTAATTTTGATATATTAAAATATTTTTCAGGCCTTCCCTGGTGTGGTATCGTACAAGCGGCCCGCCGCGGACAAAGCCGGCGTACCGGTGTACCAGCCACCGACCACTTATCAGCAACTGATGCAACTGCAACAGCCGTTCGTGCCCGTGTCATGTGAGTACCCCGCGCCCGCGACGTCCGCCCCGCCGGCTGCGGTGGCGGTCTCAGCGCCGTCAGCACCCCCCATGCAGCCCGCGCCCACGCCTCAACCGCCCCCGCAGCCCGCGCTGCCTGCCGCACCTCAGCCCACCATGCCGCCGCAGCCTTCGGCAGCACCCTCGCCGCCCGGATCGCTGCCGGACACCGCTACGCCCGACCCCGCCGCAGTGGCCAAGGAAGTGGCACAGAAAAACTACGCCGCCGCCCTGGCGTTGGCAGCACAACAATCTGCAATGGCTCACGCGGCCGCTGCCTACAATCAGCACGCAATGAAAGCGCGTAATGCTATGCCGGGCTTGATGCGAGCGCCTCTGATGATGAGGCCGGGCTGGCCCGCGCCGCCGATGCCGATGCAGTTCTACCAACAGCCCTACATGTACGCAATGCCGCCCCCAAACCCGCCCGCGGCGGCCGCGGCTGCGGCGGCGGCGGCAGCGGCGGCTGCTGCAGTCAACCCGTACAAAAAAATGAAGACGACATAAGTGGGCGAGTGAGCCGCGGCCGGCGGGGCTCAAAGCGCGGGGTCTCCGCTTAGAGACTCATATTTGTGCGATTAAGTGTGGCCCCGGTCTGTCGGGGCATTAGCGCTAGGCGTGTTGTCACATTTGTATTGTATAATTACGACTAAGCGAACGTAGCCCGTCTCGCGGACGTCAATGTAGTTCTATGCTAATGTATTCTACCTATTGTGTATTTACTCACTTACCGTTATTATCTTATGCGTGTATATTTCTCGTATCGATCCCGGTAATAATAACGCTTTACATGCATGACCGTACGTTTTTTATTACCTTTATGTCGATCGTGTATCGTGAGTATCGCGTACTCAGAGTTGAGCGCTTGGTCCGTCGATCCCGTATCCCGCTACGTACACGCTTTGTCTCGGAGGAGTTTCGCACGGGTGCGCTTTCGCCATTGTGTCGCCCCAGTACAACCTAGAGGTTACAGGCTTGCAGCAGCAGGCCCGCACCTAACACAGCCGCCTTCTAATTTTCGCATGGATAGAACCCAACACCCTTATACGTTTGGCTCATCAGGTACTTTTCCTCATTATTTTAGTGCTCCTCGTGTGTGCTCAGTGTGCCGGCGTGTTCATCGAGTAGTGTCGCCTTTTTGAGTCGCACTTATTTCTATTTATTTTTAACGCTTTCTGTTACATGCCTTCCGAATGACCGCTTCGGCTGTCGTCCGCATTACAAATCTTTTGTGCTTAATTGTGTTGGAAACGGACAGGCTGTGCGCCGCCCAATGCTCCTTATGTGGAATACACGGACGAACGGGGACAGGTAATAGAGTGCCGCGTGACCCAGGCTTGTCCTCGTCGCACGCGCCTCGCTTCTCCTCACATCCCAGTTTTATCGCCAGCCGCCAGCCTGAAGGCCAAACTACCCGATAATTCAATAAGCATTCTCACATGAGCTTTTAAACATGTACGGGACATTTTTAAAACACATATATAGATTAATTTGCTCATTATCTATGTTCAATCTTCAATTTTTAAACAAAACGCGTCTTCCACAATTTTAAAAGCTCAAAATTCAGCCCGACTTTCGATCGAGTTGCATACGAATTGCTAATATTTGTGTTAACTCTCGCCCGAATCTATGAATAGTTATAAGTAGCGCTAATACTCCTCACTAAAACACATTATCATCCTTCGCTCGCTCTTGATCACGGGCTCAAGTGTGCTCTAACCACTGCGCTATTACAATATCAACTAAACATATCGCCTCTACTCTACGCCTGAGATAACCTTATTAAAACTTTACTTGCAAAAACGACAGGAGCAGATAGAAGAAGCAATAACATTTCTTCCCTAGTGTGTACTTTGGACAATTGGAGCTTGCTTATACCACACGCTTCCGTAGAACAGATTAGTAATGCTTTCGACGACTTGTCTACAATAAGTGCCTGAAACGTCTTGCGGTCACTTTTCACGTGGTTACGTAACTTGGCGGAGGTTCGCTTGGAGTTTTATCCGTACACAGCGCCGAAATCACAATATGCGTACAAAAAAATGTCACTAAGGAACATGGGTTCATTGATATACTTGGTACATATTATCGTATTCAAGGATGCGAATGTACTACATGATTGTTAATAACAATTGTTGGTGTGAAAATGTCCGCTAGCAGTTTTTTTTAAAACACGCGCGTCGTAACATTGCGTGGATCGTTCGAGTTTTGGTATACAGTTACTAAGTATACCATGAAACAAGAACAAAAAAGGAACGCGATGCGTAAATTACATTCGGTATACTGTAATAGTATCGCTTATCAGGCCAATCATTTTTTAAATATCATAATCATTTGAATCATTTGAATCATTGTGCTGTGATTGTATAAACATTGTTATGAACAGTTGATGCTACAACATATTGATGATTTTAGTTTTGTATAGTGAAAAATTTCGCTTTCAAATGTGGAAGAAGTCACTCTACAGTATTTGCCTTGCTTACACCCGGTAAGATATAATCAGCTTACTTTAATATCCTCCTTATAAGTGATATCCTTTTGTAAATCTTTATTGAAATATCAATGTCCACAATTATCCTTGGATTATTTAAATATAATAAACGTTGTCTGTGATCCCAGTATTTCAATGAAGGTTTTATTAATAAAAAACAAAATAACGAAGCCAATAAAAGTATACAGTTAACGAGTTGACTGCTCATGAATAAATTGATGATTTGAATGTTGAAATCTTGTCTGGTCCTTTGTTTTATAAAAGAGAAAGCTTATCGAATAATGAGTCAACTCTTTAACAATGAAATTTTCCAGACTTGCCAGTATCAACTATCAACCGCTATAAAGGGGGTTTAAAATATTTAGTACTTATAAACTTAATGCTTTTATAATAAGAATATTTTTGAGTAGTTGGTAGTTGAAATGACAGTGGTGGAAAAAGAAAAATCGAAGTGACGAATCTAATTATATAGGAGTAGCCAAAATCTTAAACCTACAACTGCCGAGATCTCATTACTGAATTTTCTTTTGTGCGTCGGCTAATTATCCACTTCGAATTTTCTTGAATAATGCTTAAAGTGCTTCGCCAATGCGGCTTCAGTTCCTCGCTTACAACTCGTTGAAGCCTCTCTGACGCTTACTTGAAGTACTCACTGTAGACGTAATTAATCTACTTGGTTTTCTTTTGTTTGTCGTACAGTAACCGCACTCTAATGGTCATTATGTTGCAGTTTGTACTACCACTAACATGTCACGTCCAGAACTGTCATGTAAGCTAAAGGTATAAGTTTAATTTGTCTATTTACATTTAACCATGCCTATACCGTACCGTAGCATGACCGTCCCAGTTCCTCCACTGCGAACATCTGAAGACATGACAGCCGACGCAGAAACACGTCGTAACCTTCCCTACACAGCCTTCTTAGCTTTAGCAACAGTCGGTTTTATGGGTACACTTGGACGCTACCGAACATTAGTCGCCCTCGCCCTGGTAAACTTGTCTAGCATCATGCTTTAGCTTTTTTGTAAAATATAGTCACGCTTAAAAAAAGATTGGCTGCGCAATAATGATTATATTTCAAGCGTTCTGCATGCCATTTAGATCTTATATATTCATACCTATGTGCATAGTGCAGCATATTTTAACACAACTCTGACGGTTACGGAGCTCACTCGTCAATAACCGATTCTGTGTTAGGTCCGTGTTTATTAGCCTTGTGTACATTCCTTATTGACAGATTATTTACAATATAAAAGTGACACACTGTCAGCGCGCCAAACGAAAGAATGCTTGGAAGGTACAATCATATTGTGCATCGAATCTTGTGAAGTTATTGTAATATTAAAGCAGCAATGACATTTGAGTTTGAGCAACTCCGCCTTCCGTGTATCTTCTTTTTCTTGTTTGATCATACACACCTTCGTAGCGACTGAGAAACTACACACGCATTAGTTAATAAATGCCATTTATATGATCATTATGAGTGATTAGTTATATGATAGTGAGTTTTGAAACGGTGACACATGCTCTTTGATATTACAAAAACTATTTGAGCGTTTATTTTCAGACGGCTGTGCAATGAAGATATTTCAGTGTCAGATGTATGAATGTCTATAATACGTGATGATATATATTAAGAGTTAGAATTAACACCATTAACAATATCGACAGTCGTAGACCGTCATATCGCTCTCGTTAGAGATGGAGTACCTCTTATTTATTGTCTAGTCTCATTTTAATATTAATGGTATGACTGTTTATGATAAAAATCTAGTTTAACGTTCGTACAAGATTGCCACAATAGCACAAGTGTTCTGAGATTATTAAATAACAATAAACATTAATAAATATTAAATTTATTACAATATTTTAAAAACTGTAATAACATTCAAACCAATAAACAATGTTGCACAGAGAAGCTAAAAGTTCGTTTCCGAAACAAAAGCCATCGGGCATTAGTTCATTCATAAAAGAATATTGAATAATACGATTATTTCTGAAAAATTGTGGCAAAATTTGTTCGAATGTTTTTGTTTTTAATTAAACATATACTTATAAAATATTGTTATATTTTGCAGTTACTGGACACCCTCCCGGTGTGCCAAGATTTTAATCGACAAGGATGCAACCGACCTACCTGCAGATTTGTTCATATTCGTGAAGGTACGTAATAGAATTGTTATTATTTAACTGTCACAGAATTTCATAGCACACAATGAGTCACTGATTTAACTATCATGTTGGAATATTTATACCTAGAAGTAGTATAGAATATCTACGAAACAATCAATTTTTTTAGCTAGACATTTCATTAGCAATGTTTGGCCGTGTGTTAAACAAAACGTATGCTTCGAGTTAAATGGTATAACTTCTAAGTTGGGTTGATTGCAATAGTATAAAGATTCAGTTCTAGAAAAGTTAAACAGAGTATGATACAAAAAACACCAATCATTGCCATTTATTGAATAATATGCATGATTCTTAAATAATAACATTTTATTACGTGTTTTCAGATAATCAATGTCCGTATATTCTTTTACGTCAAAGCTTAGTAATTAATAAAGTTAACCAGTAGTTTCCTATTAATTAATTTTTAATTAGATATTGCAATTTTTATTATGTTACGTGAGGAATTTTACAGAGCGGCGAAGATAGTATAAGCTTAGTCTTCCATTGGTTACCTTTAGAACAAAAATTGCAATATTTAATTCAAATTATATAAACGATGTAGATACAAGTTTTAATAGATTCATATTGAAGTAGACAATTTTACATAATTTAGTTTAGCAAAATTAGTGTTATCTAGAATATTATTCGCATGATCTTGTTTATGTACTTACTATATCGAATTTAGATATAGCTCAATAGATTCATAATACTTGAGTGAAATCTAAAGTATTAGTGTTACGCCCTATATATTAAAAGGTCAAGATCATCTTGTCGATATCGTATCAATTCTTTGATCTATGAAAATATATGAAAACGTCAATTCTTATTCTGCAGTTAAGTAAGATTTCTTGCTCTAATAAGTTTATTATTTATTCATGTACGCATATGTGTTTCAGGGTGCGGGCTACAGGTGGTGGGATGTCGCGTGGTAGTTTGCCGTGACGCAGCAGCCGGTACATGTCGCCGAGCCGCCTGCCGCTACTACCACATCCCTGTGCAGCTGCCGCCGGCTTTGCGACCTCCTTAACCTGATTCCCGTCACGTCCCCCCTCCTGCACCCTTGCACCCTCGCACCCGTACCTTGTGACCCCTTCACTCGCTCGCCATTCCCCTCGCCCTTCATTCCACCTCCACCCAATCCAAGTCGCCCGCGCTCCCGCGCAACCCATATCGATCGCGTCTCTGACACACTCGGGATATGTTGAGCTCCCGCTGCGGAGGTGATGATAATTATCTTAGTGGTTAGTTTTGAGCGGCGGAAGCGAGCCGCGCCGCGAGCGCTCGCGACCTGCTACCGCCGGGAACGCGTGTAAGTCTTCGGAATAGAGTGTGTACATAAGTAGCGGGATATGATTCTCAGGCACGGTCATGCGATTGTGATATGAATAGTTTTCGAAACGCAAGAGCCGTATGAATAAATTTTGTCGAGATCGTACCGACGTCGTCGTACAGTAGTTAGTGAGGTTTCAAATGTTTTATTACTATTATATATTATTTTTTTAAGATACGATATGAGTTCCTGTAATGATCGGCGCGGCCGCCGCCTGGCGCCGTGCCAATTTGTTATATATAAGCAAACGAAGTAGGTGCGCGGCGCGAGAGCGGCCCCCGCGGGCGCGGACGCTCGCGCCGCGGCACCGCAGCTTTCTGGCTACGGCCGAGGCCGGTGTCAAAAGTTGCAACCCACTCCTATTGTGAGCATTTTTTTGTGAGAATTATGTTACTTTTTTACGTATGTTATGATTTATGAAATTATGTTTTATAGGTGACAAGTTTTACACTAGTATAGATTAAGTGAATCAATATTGAAACACCAATAGAGTAGCCGCTTCTCTCCTTCGGCACGGAAACTTTTGACGCCGGAGCACAATTCACGGTCGGTCGAACGCGGCCCCACTTCGCCCTCTTCACACTTAGCATAGGTCGCAACACTCTTAGAGTGATAGCAAACGATTATATTCAAATGAACAATGAACGTTGTCGGACAATATTGAAAAATAAACGAAGGCATACTTCCAAGCTATTTACCTACATTATAGAATAGAACGTTGGCTTTTATTCCAGATAGATTTTGCTAGATAATCATTGTTACACCGATCGATTTCCGTCTGCGGAAGCACAAATAGTGACCGGCGATCGCGTCCGAAAAACCTTTCAATTCCGAGTGATGAAATATTCTCTATTGTTTTGAACGTAAGCAGTATTAAGTTTTGATTCGAAATCTCGTGGTATGTATGTAGAGGTGATATGCGGATAGAGAGAGGCGGGATGAGCGTCTCGGCACCGTACGGCTCCGAGGGCTCCGCGTGCACGGGGCTCGGGGACCGGCGATGCTGAGACCGACTTCCTGGGGCATGGAAATCCATTGCCTAATATTATTCCTAGTCCATATCCTTTTGTTGATCAGTCATGCGTATAATGTTAGAATAAAATATTAATAATTTGATTTATTCCTCCCATTTAGTGGATATTTTGATAATGATATATTAATAATGAAATATTTAAGATACATAATACATATTTGATTCTAAATCCTGATAAAGTGACACTACGTTAGTAATTTAGTCGGAGGGATACTTGTGCCGTGATTATATTTTTAGGTATATATTATAAAATAAATAATTCCTAGCGTCGGAATTAATGAAGTGATTAATGTGTAAGCGCGTTATATTTATTGTCGTATATCGTAAGTGGAATGCCATATCGATAAAAGGTGAATAGCGAAAATTGGAGTTAAACTCGTTAGGAGATGGCCGGTGGGTGCGTTTGTGTTTGTATTGATGTTGATTGTTATTATCGGTTTCGAGCCAGTGGCGGCTGGTGAGGTTTCGCTTTTATCAATACGGCAATATTACTCTAAACACATAAGTTGTCATTTTTTTGTTAAAATTTATCGTTTCATTATTTGTTGCCTATAATTTTTATAATCAAAATTTTATGATCTGACGCATTTATTGTAAGACAATCGATTATTTTATAATTAATTAGTGTGATAATAAAAGTAATGGTATAAAATTGCCGTTATGAAAGATAGAAACATCGAAAGTATCCTTCCTGTTTAGAAGGGACTCTTCTGGCCCTAGGTTTCTAGTGTATTTTATATTTTTCTTTTTGTTGTACTTTAATGTTGCGTGTGTCTTACACATAATATATTTCATTTTTGTGATATTTTTAACTATAAATAACTGTTATTGTAAATCCAAATGGAATAATGGAGACCTAATTAAAATATTCAAGAATTTATTTGTAAATCACAAAAAAAAATGTAAAACTGTAAATATATTGACAAAAAAATTAACAGCAACACAATAATTGATTATTATTATTATGATTATGATATCTCTCATGAAGTACACTGTAAGTTCTTAATACCTAAATAATGGTATGTTATTATGTAGTAGGTACACTCTACTAAACTTAAACCGGTCCAGTGAACAAAGTATTGATATAATATTGTGAACATTTTTTTATTCACGAGCAATCACAGAAAGTACATGACATTGTAATATTATTTATGAAATTACTATGTGATGTGATCTTCGGATCGATTTTGAGTACAGTATAGATAATAAACAACTGAATATGTGATGTGACAATTTTATTTCTATACTCCTTTTTCATCCCACTGCTTCCAAAGAATTGTAGTTGTTTCACATTTCCAGTGTATGTTGCATAATATAACACTTATTTTTTTTGGGTCGTAATAAATTTCAGCACTTAAGCGTCCAGTCAGTGTAAAGGAAACGTTAACAAGAACTTGTGAATTGACTGTGCAACACATCCTATAAATACCAGTATAAAACTGGCTTAATTTATTTTCACTTATACTAACCTACATATAATAATACTTTTGTAAAGTAGTGGTCTACACAAGGATTAGATACCCATTTTATAAATTAAATATAAGTATGTCAAAAACATTTTATTCAGAGGAATCAAAAAAATCTATTAATATCTAATTTGCTAAAGTAAACTGAAGTTTATTACGACGTATCATTTATACTAATCGAAAAGTTGTTCCTCCACCCCATAACTAGTTTCACATTTAGAATACATTCACCATTTCTATACTGATAATGAAAATCATCCTAAATGTAATCCGTGCATCTTAGTATTATGGTGAATAAAGTCATCTGAATCTAGTTTAGGTATGGTTATCAAATTCAAAAGTTATCTCCATTAGACAATTATTATATAACTTAGAATTATTGGAAAAATATTTCCCATAGTCATTCCGCGCAAATGTGTGCATTTATGGCTTATATAGTATATATTATGTAAAGGTATTATATTCTAGATATATAAACAGATTTAAGCGAGACGTCTTCTTTCATTTAAAAAACCCGTCCTTACATACCTATTAAAAGTTTTATTTATCTTTAAATATAATTATGAATATTTACAGTGATAAATAACTAATAATAATTAGTAATATATTTACTATGAGATAAATATTGCTAACTGTAATTCAATCTTACTTTATTTCATCATAAAATGCATTATTTTTATGATTTAATTATTATATTAGTAAATTTCGATCTATAGATAAATTTTCAGAACTTTTAATATCAAAACAACTATATTATTTTCAAAGTAAATAATATTACTTCTGAGCACTATAGTACAGCTTTTCTAAATCAGTAATCATTCCTGATATTACAAGTCTAGTTTGTGTATCTTTTACTACGATGCTCGTTTTGCTTGACTATCTCTGTGGAACGGCGTTATCTGTAAGTAAACTGTAGCTAAATGTCAATGTCACCTGACAGCAGTAAGAAGTCATCACGAAGTATATGTATATCAAAATCCTTACAATTGGGAAACCTTAGATTTTAGGAAAAAAAACTTGACTCAAAAAACTATCACTATATACGACTAGCGATTGCAGCTTAATTTTTCTTTATTTTTTACGGTTTCCTCTTCATTTATGTTTAATAAGATTGATTAAAGTTGTAAACGTTCTTTGGTTCTTGCAAATAGTAAATCGAATATGTTGTGAATTTACATATGTGACTGGATACAATGTTTTCTATGAAAAGGAGCACCTAATCAGTGTTATAGTTTCTACATATATTAACAGAATTCATTTACAGTGTAAGTATTTATAATATAATGCTTTTACCTTATTGAGTTTATCGGTTTACCTTTAAAGTAAATTATAATTATTTTTCTTGACTTTTGCAGAGTTTGTTTCCGACAATGTTCGCAAGTTTAAAAAGTAAAATTAAAGAAGAGACTGGGAGCGACATTAGTAAATTAACTAGTAGTTGGCGAAGCGGTGCTTTTTTAGGCAGACTATCGTTACGAGATGATTCGGTATGCAAATGGAGCGCTGTACATATCTAATCCTATTATTTATTTATTAGAATAACATACTTGTAAAACAATACTTAAATATAATGGCGAGTATAAAGTATCAGTTTAATTTTCACTTTTCAGTCAACAACAAGCCCTTCTAGTTCTGCTGGTCAAGGGGATACTACATCTGATGTATGTATCTCTATGTTATGAAATAAAAATTTTCCATTAATTCATTTCTTAAGTTCAAATTAACATTTAAATCAATATTAGATTAATTCAATTTTATTATTTTCAAATTTGTCAGAATTTTTTCTTTAAAATTAACTATATTTTAGATTTTTCTTATAATTCAAACATTCAGGGGATATTGAAAAATAAGCCCTTATTTTTCATTCAAACCTAAAAACTTGAATTTTATTGTAACTAAGTATATATATTTTGATAAAATACTCTATGGAAGATTTGATATTTCAGTCAATATCACCTCAAATGCAAACATATCTCTCTGATCGTACTGGAGGTCAGGTAGATCAAATAGCGTTGCATCAACAATATACAGCACAGCTAGAAGAAAAGTTACGAGATAGAGACCAATATTGGGAACAAAAAGTTGAGGAATTGAAAATGTCACTTGCATCTGTACAAGGTATACTTATTATTATATTCACATTAGCAATCACTATTATGATGCAACACACAGTTCAAATTGATAAATTAGTCTGCTGGAAAAGTACAATCAGTTATTATTATTTACTAAAAATTTCACTGTGTAGGAAATCTTATCCTGAATATGCTATAGGGCATGCCACTATGGCAAAGAATTAAAAATTTTACCAAGTGCATTTAAAAATAATTAAAGACTTAGTCTTAAAGGTCTAAATTAGTGCCATAATTGAAAAGATAAAGTATACTAGCTTTTATATACATTTGTTACTTAAACAAAAAATAATCATACAGATAAAGGCTTCGGTAATTAAGCGTGACTGGGAATTTTCTCTATGGAATATTTAAAATCTATTTATAAACCCTTTATTACATGATCAATTATGGAGCAATTAATGCTTTGTTATCAAAAAGTAATAATTTTTCATAATTGTTATAGGTGAAGAAGCATTGGCAGCTCAGACAGTGGCTCGGACAGCTCAAGCAGAGGCAGCCAAAGCCATAGCTGAAAGAGATCAAGCTCAGAAACATCTGAATGACCTTAAAACAAGATTGGCCGCTGCAGAAAACGCACAGGATCGCCTTGACACACTCAATGTAACATATTCACATTATTTTCAATTTATTTGGTATATTATAATATTTTACATATGTCAATTGATCATGTGACTTTTAGAATTGGTCTAATTCATTGTGAGTTAAGCATTGTCTTGTATTTTGAACATATTAAAAGTGCGCTCAGTATTCATATAAAACGTCAGTGTTTTAGGTAAATATTTTTTTGTGTCTTCATTATGTTGATGATTAGGAGGAACTCGAGGAGTCGAGGCGGTTATGGGCCCGCGAGCGCGCGGAGTTGACTGCTGCGCTAGGCGCGGCTGACGCGCGCACTCGAGACCTAGCCGATGAATTACAAGTTCTGAAAGCAGCTTTACCCCCGGCACACCCGCAACACCACATGCACGACGATGGTATCTACCAAGCCTGTACTAAAATTTATATTTTTATCAACAGACATTTATGAGGTTTATTTGATGGTACATCCTATTCAACTAATGAAATAATCAATTACTCGCATTCCATATCTCTACTATTATAAATGTGAAACAAAGTTTGTATGGTCGTACCCCAATCAC
>JAOSYY010000014.1:7651206-7667150 GCA_025727935.1 Hebomoia glaucippe | reverse complement strand
AATTTATTTTTGTTTATGAGTAGTTTTATGACTAAAAATGGCAACATCTAAATTTCGATTTGGGTCTCTATATTTCTAAAGGAGCTATAAAAAGCTTAAATAGACATAGAGGTGGATTTTACCGTGCATTCATATTTGATGCAGTCAGTCCAGTAGTTAGAGGCAGAGAACTTGGATCGCAACACTGAGGGGATGCCGTCAACCACCGCTGCGGCAGTTCCCACCAAGCCACCAGCCAAGTGATACATCGGCAACGGATTGTACATTCGGTCTTTTGAGTTCAGACCCAACATGTGAACCGTCGCCACCACTACTATTAGATACCTGAAAGTTGACAAAACTTACTAGCTGTCGACCGAAGCGGAGAGACATAAGGTTTCTTTAAGATAATGGTAAGAATTCTTGTCTTAGTTAAACCTTATATTAGGAAAAGAGGTTGCAGTTAGAAGTAAAAATTCAAATTCAAAAATATTTCTATTGTTTCAAATCTGATCAAAATTTTAGTTCAATAGTATATTGCAAGTTAGATAAAAATATTACAAATCAGTGGTAAATTAAAATTACATGATATAATAAAAAATAGTACAGTACGAGACAAGCGAAATTTAATCTAGTTTGTAAAAACAATTTAATGGATCCATTTCATGAATTCTAGGTAGAATTGTATTTCTTTTTATTTAAGGCATTGAAGGGAATTTGTGACGTTGTTGAAAAATATAGAATTTCACTAACTTTGAGTTCTTTATCACAGCCGCTTTAGGCATACCCGTAGTGCCAGATGTGTAAATATACAGTAGGGTATCGTCATATTGCGGCTTATCAGTGACGATAGGGTACTCTGGGGACTGCTTTTCCATTTCCGAACGAAGATCCACAACACCCGGCTCACACTTGCCGTACAATTGAAATTCTTTAATTTCTTCGGGAAGATCAGCTTTTATTTCCGCAATCGCTGCAAAATTAATAGAACTCTCTAAAGTCTGAAGAAATTCAAGAGTGACATATCTGTAATTTCGTGCCCCTTTTATACGGATATTACTTTACAAGCTATGCTTTCGTCTCAATTGTATATTCTAGATACTTAGATCTTTTCTTTCAGACAATCCTGGAAGTTGACTTTTGATTTTTGCGATTAATCCTACAAAACATTCCCAGTCACGGCGTTTTCTGAATAAACATTCGTTTATTTCGAGAAAAACATTTTTGAAATTCAATATTCTAAGCATGAAATTACCTTCAGCCAAACAATCTGAGTAAATAATGGCTTTGGCCTTTGCGACTTGAATACAGTGTAGAAGGGGTTTGTGCCGCAGGTTGCTATTGATGAGAGCCGACACTACGCCTAGTTTGGCCATACCCAACCACATGTACACGTACTCAGCGCAGTTGGGCATGAATAAACAGATGACGTCACCACGTTTCAGGCCCAACACCTCTTGTATCACTCGAGCGGCTTGATTCGATTTTTCCGCCATCTACCGAAAAACGATATTTATTGCACTGAAATTAAACGGCTTCTTAAAACCGTAACTACTTCAGTATATCTTAAAATGGCATTATTTATTCAAACATACAGCATAGTAATTTTGTTCGTTAATAGATAATGTCCTGACTGAGCACCCACATAGTATTATAAAGGGCATTTAAATAATATTTTATAATGATACGTAAGTATTTAGATTACGTTATATAACACTGGAACTGAGTGTTCTGAAATGAGAAATCATGTAGATATACTATAAAACACCAACAAATACGGCAAGAGGGCTAAAAGACACGATGATAATTTCAAGATCTTCCATTTACCTCTCTGAAGGTCCAAGTACGGTCGCCAACGACAAACAGACATGGCGCATCGGGTGTCTTTAGGACCCGTTTCGTGAACATCTCCGCAACAGAGCTATTGTTACGAGCGTAAATGTTCGTGCGAATCATAGCATTCGCATACCGCCAGAGGAATCTAGAAAAAAGTCACGATATATATATATTTATTTATATATGTCTCATGAGATGAGACATGGTGTCGTCTACTGTCTGATAAAATAGGCGAGACATTGTTGTTAGTTATATAAATAACATTTGTGTAGGTGTTCATTTCACTATTTTGTTTCTAGCATTTTAAGAATCTGAATCTCGGTTACACCATAATTTGAGAATAACTTCACCGTTTTCTTTCGTCCATTCTCCTTTAACTTTTCAAATACTTTAGAGAAGATTGTTCAAGAATAGGAAAATTAAGAAAATGGGGACGTTCAGAATTACTTAGCGACTTTTAAACGTTGCACCTTTGACATTTCGCACGATTGACACGAGTTAAGTTAACTAAGACTACAGGGCGCCCCTACAATATAACTAACAATAACACCTTGCTTCGGGAAATCAATTCTTTTTTTTATATCATAGGAAGGCAAACGAGCATACAGTTTACCTATACTAAGCGATTCCTGTCAACCATGGACACTTCTAAGATCAGTAGATCTAAAAGACGCGTTGCCCACCTTAAGGCCTTATCTACATGCCATCATTTGGCAATATATTCAATATTTATGATTTGTGTTAAATTTTTTTAGAAAAGCAAGCGAATGTATCAGCATCTACGAGTATCATAGCTAGAGAGGTTGTTTAAGTCTAGTTTAGACAAATATTTTTTGAGCAATTATATTTTAATACAAAACTTTCTCACGAGTCACGAATTATATAAAAGTTAGTATCGTATTAAATATTTACACGTGAAAACGTCACATGTTCATGAGACTTAAAGGCTGTTCTACAAAGATTTTAGTTCGTATTAGAAGCGAATACAGTTTAAATTGTCATACAACAAAATATCGATTTTCGCAATCGATAACGAACACGCCACACGCGCTCCACCTTGGTACATATTTAGTTCCCAGAGCTGTTGTTAAAATCAAACGTTTAATGGAAACTACTAGGGCATCTGCTATCTTAAACAGATAAAAATCACAATGATAACATTAAATTCGTCGCATATTTGATAAAACTTAGACAAACACACACGTTTTTATTTCAAGATTTGGCCATTTGATATACTTTATCATAGAAAGCAATAAAACAGATAGCGACTTCTATTCGAAAGCGGCACCTAACAAAACGTGTATGCTCATATGTAATATTTCCATTGTTTACTATATATTATATAAAACTTATTATATATATATTTGGCTAAGTTACACAAATATCGTTACGCGTGTCAAATTACATATTTTTTTAAACTACTCTATTAAAACAGTTTCCTTTTGATACACGTCATTGTCAAATTAAAACAGCGATAAGTATATCAAACTAATTTAAGTACTAACTTACATTCCACACCACCCAATAATTTTAATTGTATTTTCGTTCTAGGCAACCAACAGTTAAATTACGTAGGTCGGTGATCGATACTATTATATGATACTATAATCCCATAATTAGATGAAGTCTGCAGACATTTTAAATCGATATAAACACAGCTAGGTAACTTCTACGATAAAGTTTTCCAATGATTCAACAAAAATATCTAAAGGATTTTGATATAGACATTACAAGTACGCTTGAAAGATGACAAGACGTTTAAAAATTGAGCGATAGGTCGGTTGAGTAAAGTTCACTTCAAAAATAACTCGGCTGCCAGGTCGGAGTAAACACATACCCTCAAACAATGGACAATTATTTAGTTAAAGACCTAATAAGCTATTTAAATTGAAAAAATAAATTGTAAATACTAGCAGTGGTTCGCGATGTCACCCGCGTTGATTTTACATTTTCATAAAGATCATTATGTTGATGAGGATGACATGTTATAAGAGCGATGGTGATAACAGTGTCGGTGCCTGAAAATAAAACAGGCCCGAAAATAACATGATTCTGATAAGTAAACAGTTTTGAAAATTCATATTTTAACTGTTGGTAAAAATATCGCATAAACAACATAATTGGTCACACCGTTCTTGAATTTTGCGCTTTTAGTCATTAGTTTTTATTTATATTTTAACGCAGACTAGATTCCTACTAAAAACTTCGTCACTACGTCTATTAACTGTAAAAAAAACTCATTAAAGAATCAGTGTCTTATTATTAAATGGGAATACAAACAATTCGTGATGAGTAAGACTGGTTTCCATTTTTTTACACTATTTGGAGTGACCTTGATGCGTATAAATAACTGGGAACGCAAGGTCCCCGACACTTGGATCAGCCAGCGTTGTAGGTTAGTTATTTGCTTAACTGTCATAGACTTGTATTATAGCTAAAATAGCGATGCCCCGCGGTATCTGCCACTTTGATTTACGTTTACAATCACGTGAAGATTACGACTAATACAATTTATCTACCCGTCAAAGTCCGTTCAAAATTGTTCCAGCAGTTAAAGAGATTAGCCGGAACCATCAGGCGGACAGAAATACAAAACAATATTTTGTTTCTGTTGTATGTAACGACAAACGGACTACAGACAAAGAGTATGGGTTATCTACAGTACAATTTAGGGGGATTGGTAATGTCTCTTAGTGAAAAGTGAATCTCAGACCAGTTTTTATGAATGAATAATTATAAAATCAAAACATGACATCAAGTTTTACGAATATTTATTTCGAATTAAATAAATGTCTTACTTTTTTTTCGTTAAATTGAGTAAATATTTACACGGTTGCTGCTGAGGTCATGTTTTGCGGCATTTTAGATTCGGTCGACTGGCTTAAAACCGGAAATGACCACCATTAGAAAACGAAAAAGGCTTCAATGATTATTTAGTCATTACTACTAAAATGTTGTTTTCATATGTAAAATAATGGATATTATAATATGTAGTCAAGAAATATTGTTTGTGTTCGGACTACATCTATGAGGCATCTGTTCCTTTCAAAATAGGAATTTTGAGGGGAGAGAATGGGTACAAGTCAATTATCTTGCTTTACGATAAAGTATCTACGATTCTACGCCTATTTGCAGTTCATGTAGAGCAAACAAAGTCTGTAACATTTGTTTAATGTTTAGTGAGTGAATATTTCAAACATTTTATATTATTAATTTGTTAATAGATAACCCATTAAATTTAAATACGTTTTTGTCGTAGTGTCGGTCCCTAATCGTCCCAAAAACAAACTCTTCGTGTAACCTAATTACAATTTAATATTCAATTGATCAATTGTTTTTTATCAAAATATATTCAGATTGGTAAATACCTTAGAGACAATAAAAGGTGTTTGATATTGTTTTAAATCGGTTTCGAATTACAAAAGATGAATCGACAATAAATAAAGCCAAGTTAACATTACTTGGAGTTGCTTTTGCAACGGTTCAAAGTAATATGTAATTAAGGTAGCATTTTCGATAATTCGTTGTATATAAAAGTTCTATTAAGTACATATTCTAATTTAAATTAGGTCGATATATTTAAATAAAACTATCGTCTTATATATTGAATTCCACGATTTCTATAGATATTTCACGAGCAATGGTTGAGTAAGATGATGCACTGGGTTAAATAATAAAGTTGTGTTTTATTTATGCCTTAAATCTTTGATATGATTCAAGCAATCTCCTCAGCCACACTAAGTTTCGATTACTAGCTGTAATGCTGGAATATTGCCCACTTTTTACTGCATCGTGTCAAAGTATAAGATATAATGAGAATGTTCTACTGTCGCATGTATACACGATACCGTAGTATACAGGAAAACATCAGAAACAAGGATAAGATTATGAGCTAATAGTTAATTTTTACCTACAACATTTAGCAAGTACATCTGCGACTCTACATCCACTTTGATTACGTAATTATAAAAGTCAGACTTCTGCTTGATACGTTCATTAAAAGTCAAGCAATGATGAAGTAATTCACCTTTAACTTGTTTCTATCATTGTAGCCGAATGCGAGACGCAATTTCTATTGTTCTATTATAAAATGGTACAGGTATACAGTACCTTCGTTAGTATTTTGATAAAATAAGATCATAATATTAAACCTTAGAAATGTAATAAAACATTCCATGCAAAGACAATAGACTATGTGACTGATAGAACACTCATAAATATTCACAAGGTGCTTAAACGTAATATCATTCATATCATAAAAACTTAAATTTTAAATTAAACTATACATTGTTTGCTTAACGGAAAAGCTTTACGCATAAAATAGTGGGAACTTTATACATAAAAAACATTTTACTTGTAATAGTAATTTCTCAAGTCTTAATTGAAACTGTTTTATTAGATGTAAAATGGTAAATATATTGTCATAGACGCGAAGGCGTATTATTCTGATGTATTTTTTAATATTATCGGCAACACCATTATATTATAAACATTTATAGATCGATACTTAGATATAATAGTTAATAAACATCTGAAGATAATCTGTGCGGTCTAAAAGGATTTAGATTGACTAACTATGAATGAAAATAGACTTTATAGTTATAAAGCATATTATGTTTCATTTATCATCGTATTCAAATAAATTTTATTGTAATTTTCCAATGTACTCTACGCCTACTATTATACATTTGTTATATAACTTCAGGTGTCTGGAAAACTGTTTGCAGTCTGTATATTGACTTGAACCCATAATTTAATTGTATATACCGTAGTAATATGTTTAGGTATGAAATTTACCGAGCAAGTACCTATATTTTAACGATTTTCGTGACGCAGGACGCGAGTTTTATGTACCGGAGTGAAACGTGTTAATTATAAGACATGTACGCACGTTTTCTTGGACGATAGTTTACTTTAACGAATTCTAAATATTTTAAAAATGAAAAACAGGCAAATAACTCACTTGACATCCCTTGGTAATGTTTTCACGATCACGTAAATTTTCTTTCTGTATCGGTAGATACATGGCGCGATGGCGAGAATAGCAAATATCGCCGCCTTGGAGAGCGTGCTCAACACGGCGGCCATCGCGGCAGCTAGTGCCATCAGCGCGACGAGCGCTGCCAGCAGAGCGTCCATGCTGGCGAATAGCCCAGTGGGACGCGCGAATCAACTATGCACTGAGACCTAAACAACAACGAAAACGCGCACACCACGCGCCGACCGCGTCTGCCGGCAAATAATGTTTTTTCCTAAATGCGTCAAGGACGTGCGCTCAACGACCGCTCGTCGCGTCAATGACTAACTTCCCCTCGGCGCCAGATGCACATGCGCGAACAGCTGATCCCCGAAGGGATCGCTTGATACACAAAAAAACTGGAGTCTATGTCATGTAAAAATATAAAATGTTTAACAAAAAATATTACCTACTATTGTGTTTTAAATTTGACTTGAAGTCATATTTACTGATAGTTCTTAATTTAAAAATCTTTCTTTTACAATATTATGACAAATAGAGGTTTTATTACAATATAATATTTTTTTGTGCCAAATATAACAAAGGATCTTTCAAGTACCAAATCAATATTAAACAAAGAAGTAAATACCAAAGATATTCTTGAACATAAGGTTTTGTGAGCTATAATATACTTACTGGTTTAAAATAATAATATGAATTCTTCTAGAAGAGGTAAAATGTGGAAAGATATCATTTTAATTGTCTGTTTTGAAACGCCTATTAAAAATTTTTAAGCAAAAAATCTGAATCATGACTTATATTTCGATAGAAATATTCCTCACAGTAGCAACTTACTTTTCCAGTGGCTAAATAAAGTATCAGGTTCTATATGAGAAAAGAAAGCCTATAAATCCGTTGACAATATGCTATGAAAGTATTTTCAATTCATAAATAACCTTAGTTTTATATAGTCTGCTTACTGCGATAAAACAAATACACTTTTATACGAAATTGGGTTATTTATGTTATTTTTCAAGCTCTATTTACGCGTAAATCCGGAAACTGCGTTTTGTGTGCGTATTGGTTTGACAATTTGAATAGATCAAATGAGAAACTCAAAATGACAAACATACATTTATCTGATTACCACATTATTTGGATTAAAAAAAACAACTATATTAAAAATATAAACTTTATTAAATTACCTACATGTCAACAACACCCTTAAACCATACCTTATCCTCTAGATAAATGATCAGGTCAGTCTTACAATCCGAGACTGGAATAACAAAAAGAATTAACAATATTACAGTGTTATTTAGTATATTCAACCTTACTTATTGTTTAATATTAGATATGATGCATTCTGCAAAGCTAAAATCGTCAAGTGGCAATTTTATCATAATATTTATTTATTTATGTTAACAAAATCTTTACACCACATTGCCATTAAATAGGGACTTTGATTCTAAAAAAAAATGCATTGTAATTTTTGCTGTAGTACTTAGGATCGATTTCATAAATAGAATTTAATAATAAAATAGTACTTCAACATTTGAGTTATAAAAGTTTGCCCAAATCAAAAAGCAATACTGAAAATGAGGTATTAAAATATGGACAATTCTTAAATCTATTTGATTATATAACTCCACTCATTGAAAATTAAAACATTTTGATTAAAAATACATTACAATCGCTTTGAAATGTACACTATGGAACATTTGAATTATCATAGACACGTGAATGCCAGTATTTACTATTATAATTAGTAATCATATAAATAAAACATGTTTAAATTTGTAAGTTACTTAATAATAATTTGCCTAAAAGATATGAATATTATTCATGCACGTATGGACACTTGCAGTATACGTACTTTATTAATAGAATCGAGCCTTTTAGAACATAACGGCCGTAAACAGATATTACTTTGACCACGATGACTTTATTTTAAATACATTGAATATTCAATTAATTTTGTTCTATGTAAGAAAACCAAGCAGTACTTATTTCAAAGCGCTCATAGCCGATCTAAATATATCACAATATATTATATAGGCAGAAGTTACAGACTATGGCATAAAAAGCGGCTATGTTAGAGATTTTTGTATAATTTTCCTAAAATATTCTATCACGATCACATTAGGTATCATACCTTGAGAATTCGCTAATTCGAGTATTAACCAGTGCATTGAAAACTGCGTAACTCTTATAACCAATACCTCAACAGATCTATCAAGTTAATCAATATATAAATTAATGATATTAAATTAAACAGCCACTTAAAGCCGAGACGAGATTTAAGTTAAAATCTAGTTTAAAGGTTTGTCTAACGGTTTTTCTATATATTCAAATATACATTGGGATTCGAGTCACGTTACAGAATACGGGACTTAGGCGCCACACACACGAACGATAATAGAGACCGTGATCGGCTAGTAAATATATTGATGCCAATGCCGTATGAGTTTTACTGACTGTATGTCTGAACGTATGGATTAAAAGGTATGCACTGCAATGTTATTGTGCAATATTATTGTGTGGTGCTTGCGGCGCCGTGATCTTGCTAAATACGTGATTTTTTAGTCAAACTAATCGAGACTGTAGAGTATTCATACAGTATTGGTTGTGTCGCGGATAAAACCGAAAAAGCTAAAAAGAACAATTTAGGGCTAATGTTTCATTTGTTCGCTATATTTCTCCAGGATCTGCACAATTCCATAAAAATGCTATTGAAAAATCAGCCCAAATAAATATATAGTTAAAATTGGAATCACAATCGAATTTTGCCGTTATTAATCTTTTCATACTCTTGAGTTCCTAGAGGAATGTATTTGTTTAGTTTCATGTCCAAATAATACAGTTTGTCGCCTTTCATTAAACTGGGATCGTAACCTTCTTTTTGTAGATCAGTCTTCTTCATTTTAAATGTTCCTGAAATAAGATGATAATTGCAGATAAATACATATTTTGCTTTAAAACTTATGGCATAGACAAATAGATGGCGTAGTCAATCAGATTCAAGAAAAATAATCTCGCCTAACAACAACTTTGTTTCTTATGCTTTTACGCCAAAAGCACTCAATGTATTATGGTGTATTTTAGTATTGTCATAAGATGATTTGTACAGTTATAGAGTACTTTAAATTTTTAAGAATGTTAATAATATATATAATATATTATATAGTCTTACCGGTCATGTCCATGCTAGTCATGACTCTAATGAAAATAGGTCTCGCGTAGGGAGGAAGATTCTGAGAAAGGTCTTTAGCTAGCTTCTCTAGGTCCAGATTGCCATTTGGATCCACAATGCCGCACATACCCGCTCTACCCTCGGTGTTAGGAACCTGATGAAAGAATTGAACACTCATTATATTACAAAAATATTTATTTTTAAATTCATATAAAATCATATACGGTAAACTAATATCTGAAGCAAAATCTAAAAAATCTAGGTAGGGAGCACTTAAGAAAGGCGCTGAATATGTTCTTATATCATTAACAAGCATTTAGCATAAGCATAGAGTTAAAATTTATTATACATTTTTCTACTTAACTGGAGACGATATTTTTAGAAATTAATATTATTTATAAGGAATAAAAAAATAAACAAACGCAGAAAACGACGGCGAACTTAATCGATTTGAAATTTTTACCTTAGAAATTATTGGATCAGAAAAGATTCCCTATATTAGTATGTTCGATGAAGTTGCTTATTTAGAATACTGACCAGGACTCCGTAGACAACGGCATCTCTTTGTTCAGCGACTTGAGAAATGGCGGCTTCCACCTCACTGGTGCTCACATTCTCCCCTCGCCAGCGGAAGGTGTCGCCCGTACGGTCACGGAAGTACAAATAACCTAACTCGTCTGCTACGAGGATGTCGCCTGAAGATATATAATATATATTTTATATATACCGTAAACTTTATGTGTGTATTTTCCATATCAACTCGAATAGGGCTGGACTGTTTTTGGTTTTTGGAATTTTCAGGAAGCTTCAGATTAAAGATTGCTATTGAAATAACAGTATTTTTAAATAATTTGGCTTTAGATGTACTATAAGTGAAGGCATCTCACAAAACATGTATTCTTGTATTATTAACTCGAAGTGTATGCAAAGTATTCTAGGAAAATATGTCTAATAATAAAAAAACGAGTCATTTGACGGGATATACGCATGTGTCAAACATACCGCCTAACGGCTATATACCTACTAAGTAAATATTATTTCAAAAAAATATTTATTTAAACTTCGATATACGTAAATTCAATAATTTTTAATGAAATTAGCAAAAAATCTAATATAGAAACATATATTCATATAAAGTCTTTATAACTAACCATTTTCTTGCTTTACCTATGAAAATACAGAGTAAGTGGGCAGTTTAAATAAAATCTTACCCGATATGAAAGCCGAATCTCCGTGCTCGAAGACATTCTTAACGACCTTCTTGTCCGAAGCAGCTTTGTCGACGTATCCGTGGTACTCGCGCGATGGATTATTTGGCGAAATCTTGCCTATAAATACGCCTGGCTCATTCGGACCTGCCACCTATAATAGGATTATTCTTTCATTAATTTATTAAATGAACATTGTAACACGGACTGTTTGAGACCACACTTGAGAAGAAGTTTAGTATACTGAAATAAACAATATAAGTAATAGAATGTTTCTATAATCATTAGACAAAGTACACATTTTTGTAAAAAAGAACCTTTTAAGCTTTTGCAAAACTCTGTACAAGCTAAATAACATAATATATGCAAATGTACATCTTATTTTAATAGTAATCGTCATAACCAACAACTTTTAACACCTCAGTCTAAAATATCAATGATATCACCGCCTTACCTGAGTGCTCATAAAGATGTTCTTCACATTCAGAGATATTAATAAAAAAATAAGTACAAAATACGTATGCAATATGAATACTACATACTATTAATCTATTATTTAAGAATTTAAAGTTCCTTTCTAAAAAGGAGTACTATTTCTGCCGTGTCTATCTATCAGTTAATGCGTGTCTATCTGGAGCGTCGTAGTTCCTTATCAAATCGCCCGATTTCGATACATTTTTTATTTGATCGCTGACAATCGTAATTGTTCTTTGCTACATGTTTAATTTTATTCTTGTAATTTGTTCGTTAGTATTTTGCTAAGCTTAAATTTTACCTGACACAGTCCTTCCGAATCTCTTACGGGTTCTCCAGTTTCTTGATCAACTTTTATGATAGCGATCGGATAAACACTTGGAAATATACGAGAGACGAATCCAATGGCGCCGGGAGTGCCGTCCGTGTTAGCTGGTACACAATAATTATATTGACATAACCATTTTGTAAGCTTTTAGGATTATCTCTAAAATTGAAGGAAATTGGGCAAATAATGGTTGCAGTGGATATCTCCCCTCCACTTTAAAGTTCGAGCATCCAAGCATGTCCAGTTATCAAAGAAAAATTTGAATTACTTGAACCATATAAACTGAGCTTTAACACATTGCAAACCACTTAGGGATAATTTTCTTTGATAACGCAATTTAGTAAGACAACTGTGTTAAAAAACTTCAAATTACGATTGCGATTGGATTTTGTATCAACCAATAGTAATGAAGTTTAGCGAACTAATAGAATATGTCAATTGTCTCTTCATTACTATCGATTGATTTAAATATCAGGCGTAAACGTGCAGTTGTTGTTTTTATCTCCTGCATACCAAATTTATCTACAGATTCTCAAATCTTGTAACTCACCAATATTAGCGTTTCCTTCAGTAGCTCCGTAGAACTCAGTCACGTATTTTATGTTGAAACGATTCACAAACTGCGTCCAAATCTGAAATTAACATTCCACATTGATTTGTACACGTTCCGTGGTTGTTTAACCATCACGAATGCCCATAACGAACAGATTAAAAATAATAATTATATAATTCATACATATACTTTTTTCATTATCTACGAATACTATTATACAATTGCATTTCATCAACTACAGTAAAAAAAAACAATTGTGTGTAAAAAATAATCATAACGTAAAATAAAAATAATTGATGTAGTTTTTTTTCGGTCTACACAAACAATATTTAAAAACTTAATATACTACTCGGGCCTCGAGGTTTCACTCCCGAAAAAATGGAGCTTTAGTTACTGCTTATAAAATAAATAAAACTGAGCTAACTGTTCGTGAAAGTTCATTAAAATCGGTCCAGTCATCTCTAGTTTCAGTTCATATTAAATTTAATAAACTATGTTTTTTGTTAAAGTACCGTATACATTTTCATAAGCATTAAAACATTTTATTATTACAAAACGGACACTTCCATTTCATTTATACGTGAAGATTTTTGGTCATAACCTTGAGTATTTTGTTTGGTCTTGTAATACCTAGAATGAATGTAATTAGCGTGAGTGTGCGATATTTAACGGTAAACAACTCAGACGTCAAATTACCTGCGGCCTGAGCCCGTTACCGAAGATCAGTCGCACGCAATGTTGCTTGTCGGCCGGCGACGGCGGGGTTGCGAGAACGTACCGACACATCTCTCCTATATAATGAGCTGCCTGAAACGATAATTCGAATATATTAACTAAAAAGATAACTCAAAGATAAATGCAAAACCTAATAGTTCAAAGCTTCTCGAAGATATGGCCTTTAGTTTGTTTCAAAAAACTAGAACGTTTATTTTTCGGGAAACATCGTCATCTTTTTTGTAAACCGTACAATTATCTACAATAATATGTAAAAGAATTGTTTTATGTCACAAAAAAATTGCCTATTATTCCTACAGAAAACAGAAGTATGCGATGAAGACATTCTTAGTATTAAGGGCTCAGATTTTAACTTATCTTTTATACATAAAATAAACTTTTAAGCCTGTTGAAAGAAAATAAATATTTTCTGCCACCTTAATGTATACTGGTATATGTCAGTGTGCATGACATAAGCACTGGTTCGAAGACAAGTGAGCTTCCAAACAATAGCCACGCACTACGGTAACATTATTCGTCGTACACATAACATCAGCATAGTCCGGTTATAGTTATATATACACAGCTGTCAGTAAACAAAACCTAAACCTTATATTTAGGTTAATCTAAGAGTAATAAAAATAATGTTCGAGTCTCTACTCAAAAACGACTTGACTAATTTTAACATCGTTTTTGTTTCGATCGTTATCAAACACGAATTGTTTAATAATATTAAGTAACATCAAAATAAAAACTGAAATAACAAATTAAAATTAATACACTTGTATGAGAATTGTGTTTTTGGAATTACTGCCAATTGTTGTAGTGTTATTGTCTTTTGTATAATATATGCTAGAATACATTAAATTAAGGCGGGTGGAACTGAACTGCTATTTAAATAAAGTACAATGTCGCTTTACGAATGCGTTATTTATTATATAATATACAATTACGTCATTATGTATGAAGTTACTATATAGGTCTTGTTTAGCCCGGTTTATAGTGATTCACGGTTGTGATAATAGAAAATTATTAATTTCGTATCCAATTATAATTTAAACATATAATAAATCAGTAGCAATGGCGTGTCTGTACTTTCAATGCATTTGGCCAAAAATAATGGAACGCGATGGAAGCCGCGGGCCAAAGTAGTTGCATAATATATTCGCGGTGCCTCGCGGTTTCACTCGCGTTTTTTGTACAAATGTATTCGTACTGATTATGATAATGCTCTCGTCCTTTTTTTGCAATAAAAAAATAATAATATATGTTTAGAAAAACAATATTTTATGAGAGCGCGGTTTACATTATCATTTTCAAAGACCTATATACTTATGAGTATATTGTCTCGAGCTGAATTAATATTACGGAAAAAACCACTAATGAATTTAAAAAACAAAATATTTAGCATTCTCGGTAATCTACATATTCGTATTAAAATAATTTATTATTAATGCTTTTTAATATAATTACCTAGGAAATATATGTTAATTATACAAAGATCATTTTTTATATCACTTTAATACTGCTAATAGATCTATATTTGGACATATTTATGCAAAAATCTTAATTGATACAGATGTAACTATCAAACTTCGTCATTATATGTCAAAGTAAATATACTATGTTGGTTTTTAGTATTGCAGATACTTTATAAAGTAATATTAGAGAATTCTAATAGTACTAGAATTGCATAATACATCTACTGCCCCGCGGTTGCACCTACGTTATACGTACGTATATATTATGTATATATAATAAAAATCATTTGATATACTCCAATAACATCTGTTAGTGAACGTCCCCTTACCATCGGCCTAGTCATATCTATACTAATACATATTATAAAGCTGAAGAGTTTGTTTGTTTGTATGAATGCGCTAATCTCAGAAACCGCTATTCCGTTTTGAAAAATTCTTGCAGTGTGCAAAAATAGAAATGGACGCGAGCCAATCCGCTGGCAGAAGCTATTCACAGATAATATAGAACAAACAGACTGACGAAAAGAAAGACATTTTATCGCCTTACAAGGACCGTATATCGTGTTAAATATAGTTTGATATGAACAGTAAAAGTTAAAAAAATACATATTTGTACGATTGTGTGTACTGTTTTAAAATGTGCTTTGTAATTTGATAGATTTGAAATATAATTAAAATTGAATAAAAACATTTCGCCATCTACTTATAAGATTTTAATTAGACAAAAAATATATCAATATGACATAGTTAGGTATGTCGAAAAATTTAACCGGTTATCTAAAAGTGGTCAAAAATGGCGTGCTACATATCTCAGAAAAACATGTCTGTATTTTGTTAACTGATTTTTTACTAGCATGCATTTGAACCCCAAAGCAATATGGCAATTTTTTTACTGTACGAACCTTCCTGAAAACCTAAGGAATATTTACAAAGCACCTAAATTAGACTAACCGTTCTGGACTTTTTATAATTTACACTCTGATTTGTATGGATTAACGTAAGGATGAATTTAAAATTTATTTTAATATTTTACCAAATGTTTTTGGAATTATCAGCAGACTTGTCGTAAGTCTGCTGATAATTCCAAAAACCTATTTTACGGTCACCTATTTTACGGTATATTATACGGTAGAAATGAGAAACAACCTACCGTTGCTTTGTACTTGGCGCAGTCCGGAAAGTATTGTGATGCAGAGAACTTCTGTTTCAGAATAACGGTGC
>JAOSYY010000014.1:7617272-7651106 GCA_025727935.1 Hebomoia glaucippe | reverse complement strand
ACCTACCGTTGCTTTGTACTTGGCGCAGTCCGGAAAGTATTGTGATGCAGAGAACTTCTGTTTCAGAATAACGGTGCAGCCGAAGATTAAGGCCTGGCCTACACTCACGATCCCTCCTGCGGTGTGGTAGAGAGGAAGAGGGCAGTACACTACGTCCGATGAATTTAAACGCATATGATGCAATCCAGACACCATGAATATAAACCTAAAATAAGACATTTTATGTTTTATGATGTAAGTCGTGTGACTAAAATTGTCTGTAGGGAATATATCCTTTATTATTTAAGCTGACCTAGCAAAGAATGTTTCGGCGTACTAATTAATGCGATTTGTTTTAAGAAGGGTAAAAATTGAGTCTATATATTTTTAACACAAATAAAAAGAAATCATTGTGGGTGTACCTACTTAAAGCTATAAAAAATTGATAGAGTCCCATTCTCAGACCCTACTGAACATATTATATATATACCATTTCATCAAAATCGGTCAAGCCGTTTCGTAGGGGTAAGGTTACTAAAACTGTGACACGTAAATATTATGTACATATTAGGTTGACAGATAAGATTAGCTTAATGATAAGAACCTATACTAATATTATAAAGCTGAAGAGTTTGTTTGTTTGAACGCGCTAATCTCAAGAACCACTTGTCCGATTTGAAGAATTATTTCAGTTTTAGATAGTATATGTACCCAGGAAGGCTATCATATTTTTAAAAATATTAGGAGTATATATAAAATAAAAATAGGAGATATGGAATGAAACTTATCCAAAAATAATATAATAGACAGCTAGAACTGGATAATAGAACAGAAGGCTTATCTATAAATTCCCGAATGTTAGAAATAAAAACAAATCGGGCAGCAATAGTGTACTGAATAATTAATGAAATGTGGTGGATTCAACTAACCATCAGGGGAAAGTCAACTCGTCTGTTAATGACTAAAAAAGATTAGAATAACGACTCCCAAATATTGATAATAAATAATCAACATTCTTATATTACTGAGCATTGTATGACAGTTTTTTAGTATCTGTTATCATGCCTATTGTGTTGTAATCCATTTTAGTAGTCAATCCGTATTTCATGTTAACCCTTAGATCAAGGTTTCGCTATTGATACGCAATGAGACAGCTAATTTAATATATAAATTACAAAACCGTGAATTGATTATAAGCATTCAATGTAGACGTAGCAATGATAAATCAGAATCAATATGGCAAGAATTTAAATTATATTTAAGCAATATTTTGATTGTTTGTTTCTTATAATGAAAACAAACATACAGTTCACTTGGTGTTAAGGGAATCCTGTCGTTCATGGACACCCCAAAACTCTAGGAGACGCGGTCGCAAACTTAATACTATAAGACATCAGTTATTATTTTTATATTGACGTTCTGCTGCTGGTTTTATTTTTAAGTTTTTATTTCGACTATACAGAGATTCAAAAACTGAAGTCGAACACGCATAATACTACCTTTCCATCTATGAACGGTGGGTACGTGACCCAGATGGTCTCTATAATTTTTTTTGAGTAAATTTCAAATACGAACACAATTTGTCATAAAGTTTAAACATAGTCTCTAGAAACGCGATACACTAGAACTATGAGATAACCAACAGGAAAATCTCACATAAAATATCGATAATTACAGATTTACATCCTTTTATAAGTTAGTAATGGAATTTTTTATGGCTCTTAAATTTTTTTTATTCAAATAACCAAAAATAAAAACCAACTTGGTTCTTATTCGATATTATCAGCGGATGTGAAATTGATAAGAAAACGAAACATAGACTAATTTTAAATGACAAGTGCATAACAGATTTAACGTATTTCTTCTCGTTGCATGGTAATAATCGATAAGGCGTAACAAAAGTTAACCATTTTATACATATAATATAATATATATCAAGTCAAGATGTATGTTTGAATCAACTCTAACGCTGCTTATTTGCTAATTTGGTCACTATATAGTCATTTAGATTTTTTTATAAGCAGATTATTGGTGTTCTTGGCTACGAGAGCGAAGCCGGGGCGAAACGGTAGTGTAATTTATAAATGGCAATGACTGCCTTCACCTTAACATAAAACCGGTCATTCACCCGTGAAAGTTTTATTAAAAGGGACAAAAGTGAAAGTTTCGCAAATGTACATCACTCGTCTCAAGGCTTCGATTAGAACAGAAACTGCAATTTTGATCATATTTCATGGTTGTTCCGATTTTGATGAGATTTATTATAGAAATTATTCATTACACACGAAACTAATCAATCTATACAACTCAACATATCTAGATTTTAGCCACAACGATGTCATAGTATCTGTAGAGAAAATAATAGTATATTTTATCTGTAAAATGTTGGATTTCCGTAATTGGATTCAAATCTCAACTAAGTTGTAAGCTAGATTCCAACATATACACAAAATTTCATAGAAATTATTTCAGCGGTTTTAGATATTAGCATGAACAAAAACATGTTACGTGATATCTTAAAATTAAAACAAACGTTCGCATAATAGACTAAATAAATGCATACCTAGAGTTCGTAATGACTGCTGCTTTTGGTAAGCCAGTTGTTCCTGAGGTGTATATGTACAGTAGTTTGCCTTGAAATCCGAAGCCGTCAGCCTTAGTCCATGGTGCTGGTGGTGTCTTCTCCAGAATGTCAGTCAAGTCCGAAATACTGTCACCACTGGCCTTCTCAGGTGGAGATTTCATAGGACGATGAGTGAATTGGAAAAGTTTAAGATTTGGGTCTAATTGGCTTGATATATCTTGTATAGCTGAAATAGTACAATTATAATAATAAATAACATCTAAGTCTGTTCATAATATGAAAATAGCAGGTTTTGAGTATATAACCGTATAAATTAAGCATGTTATAAGTTCATAACATAACACAGTTTATGTTGTCTGTCTGTTTGCTTTGTCTAATCTTCGGATTGGTGGCCAATTATCATGAGACACTAGCAAATAACTTAATATCAATGCGAGGGACACCGTGGGCACTGGCAGTTCTAATTAATATTATTAAAGTAAAGTTTGTATAGAATGGACTGTACTGAATGGACTTTAATCAAATTTTATAGAAATATAGCTCATACATGACAAAAGCAAAGGACATAATTTATAAATTTCTGGCAAAGGTGAATCCACGTGGCAGCGGCAGTCTTTTGTAAATTCTGTAAAGTCCTTGTGGTATTGAGGTTCGACAAACAATACAACCTTATGTCACGGCCAACACATAGTTGAAGATCAAGGTTCATTGAGACAAAATTATGATTAGTTTACAAGGAAGAAAGTACTTATAAACAAAATGAAGTATAAAACAGTGTGTATAAAGAAGTGTATGCGTCGCTGAGTCTACTCACATAAAATCATAACATACATTTTTGCTTTTGACATTGCCTAAATTTATTTATCTAGTGATTAAATATAACTATAATTAATAATATTTTATACAAGCTCTTTGCTCTAACTTCGCATGGTTACTTGAAATAAATATATGAGTTAAATATTATTCTTTTAGTACAATCAAATTACACATAACCAGACATCATGATTGGTATGGTAGTTTAAATGTTCATGTTGAAAAAATATTGTGGGACTGCATTTTTATTTATTTAATGATATATTAATTAAACAATACTTTTTTATTTTATTTTAATTATAACTACCAACAAAAAAGCTTCGATATTAATTTAATAAAGTCATGTAGGAGCAGTGTATTAAAATTAATCTGATATTTTCCACAAAAAATAACATTTAGAGTTTCTTTTAACAGTAATATATGTATTTGAAATAATAATATTATAATATCACATCAAGTATATAATAATCTTACCAGATAAGTATTCGCCAGAAAATACAAGAGCATCACATTTAGCCACATTTATAGAATGAATAAGAGCATTGGCACGTTGATTTGTGTTTATAAGTGGACAAATCGCACCAAGGCGTCCCGCTCCAAGCCACAGTGCTGGCATTTGTGGACAATTATTCATTAACAGTCCGACAATATTTCCTTTCTTGATACCTTGGTTCTTAAAAGCCGCTGTCACACGTAAACTATATTCTTCAACCTTAATAACAAAAAGTTATGACAAGAATAAAATTTCTAGATTTTGAAAATTAATTTCATTTAAGTATTAAAAGTGTAAGTGAATTAGTAGAAAAGAAGTGAGTTCAAATAAAGTAAATAAGGGTTTTGAACGTCTTAATTAATGGTAACAAACCTCTTTAAAAGTCCACACTTCATCCTGAAACAGGAAGCAAGGTTTGTCAGGATGTCTCTGAACAACTTCATGAAATATGTCAGGAACAGTTGCATTGTTTCTTGAAGACTTCCATGCTAGAACTAGCACTTTACAATAACACCAGAGTGCTCTAAAATAAAAGAACAATACAATTTATATAATACTATCTTATACCTGTAGAACTGCTCGCCTTAAAAGTTTACCCATCTCATATGAATTTTAGTAAATCTGTCTATAGCCATTCACTTCTCAAGACCATAAATGATCACAATCCCTTCAGTAGTTTAGGCATGAAAGATTTACAAACTCACTCTCACTCTCAAATTACTAATATTGTTTAAGATGGTTTCTCTTTATTTGTTAAACGACCGCAAAATATGACTTGTGTTCTATGGTCTGTATACAGAAATCTGTGTTGAATGTAGATATATAGGATAGGTAATTTCAGATTACAGAACACTATTACCATGTACTAATTATGTCTTTGTAGACAAAGATTCTTACTTTCGCAAATATTTAAAACTTGTTATTAACAGTACTTAAATAATCTCATATATTTCATTACCATATTTTTAAACTATGTACATAATAATGCTTATATGAGTACATGAGAACATTTATGTATACATATAAACAAATGTAATGATTTTGCAAAATTGTTCAAAGCATGTTTGGAGTTATTAACTATATAAAAAAATAGCTTTGTACATGGCAAGTTTTCAAAAAATATGAATCTTAGTTTCAAAAGTACATTGGGAATGAACAAACTACCATAAATAATTATATTCTCTTATAGAAATATGCTAATCATTTTACCCCGCAGATGCAATCTCAGATATTATTTTAAATTTCTATTTAAAATATTTCAAATGAGTTTATATGTGTGTGCCACCTATTCATATGGATATATTTATATTTTCATCTAATTGGACTACTTCTAGATAGGAATAGCTAATAGCATTGATTATAAATTTAAATAAGCGGTATTACCACATCAATTATTTAAGTTGTATAAAATTATAGTGTGAGAGTTTAAGAGTCGATATCAATACAAGTTACAATTTTAGACTTTAGTTTATTCTATTATTTAATGCAGCACTGTATTTAGTTGAACATAAAGATTAATCCGTTACTTTACAAACACATAATTGCAACAATGTCTATACAAAGTCCAAGTAATCTCTAAACAGTGTTATGGGGTTACTTTACCTTACGTCTCTAGGAAGAGTTTTAATAGCAACATAACACCATCTTGTATGAAAAACTAAAACATATAGCAAGCCAACAATGATGGAAAACACTGTTGTAAGCCATATTCCAAGATATTGGCACACGGCTATGAACGCCACGGCGGCACCGACTGCCACAAACATCGCGACCAGTTTCCGCCACGACACACGGCTAACTGAACCGCGAAAAAAACGGAGTCGTCGGAACACTGTGGTTAAAGAAAATCACAGCTTATTTGAACCTGTACCAAAGACATTAAACTATAGATATTACTTCTATTCTATAACTTATTAAACCATTTGGAAATTCCTTTAAAATTAAATTAGAGCTTTGTTACGAAATATGGGGCGCTCGATAAAGTTTGTCATTTTTAATTCTTTCACTAACTTAAAACTAAGATTTTAAGAGCGCTTCAATTTTGAATTCTTCACAATAGGAACACAATTCCGAATTACTGATTACATGACATATTTGGTAAATATTGTATTTTTCAGCCAACACTCGACTACAGCGTCTTTCTCATGTGTGGATTTATCTAGTAGAATAAGTTTTTAAAAGATATTTTCTGTATTTATAATCAGTACTTAATATATTATAATTTTCTTCCCGTAGCTAACAACAACCAATTTTTTATCGTATCGTAGGTATATTTTCTTTTGTCAAGAGTAAATGTCATTACATTTTACACAAGGGTCTGTCATGATAGATATGTCAATTTCATTTTTCTGAGGACACAGGAGCTGTTAGATAGTAGGTTGTAGAAAGTTCTTCAGCTACCGGCGCCGGTATTTTAAGTAAAAAAATCTGAGACACATTTGTTTAACACTTTAATGATAACTACGAAATATTACAGTAGACTTATTGTTATATTACTGACATAAATATTCATATTCTGCACACTATTTGTTGCTCTTAATCGGTTAACCGGTAATATTAGTATAGCTGTAAAAGCTATGTTATTTATCCATAAGATATCTTTAAATACATATTTCTTTTCGCTCTTACCTTTATAGTTTTTCTTATTTGCATATGTACTCAACGATGGTATAGTATCAAATCATCTTAAAGCTTAATTTATAAAAAAAATCAAACGTCAGTTTTAATTAATAATTTATTTTCTATGTAAAATGACATTCAGTTAATATTTGTACTGGTATAAAAATTTTCGAGCAGGTCCTACCTTAAAATTTTCATAGGTACATGCTGCTTAAATTAAGTACATAAATAATTTATTACCATCTAATCATATTCCTACACGAAATCTTTAAGCCCATGACCTCGATATAAAATGCACGTTTATAATAATATATTTTTATCGTAATACTAATTGAGCCATGTCAATAAAAATACACAATTTTGTAAAGGGAAGATACAAAACTTTTACACAGTATATAAATTAGTAGGCCAATTTATAATCGGTAACAATTTTTTTACGTTTCAGTCAATTCTTCTTTATGGATTATATCAAATTTAATATTATTGTAGGCACACGACAATTTTGAACTCTTAGTTTAGTTTTAACAGTCGAATAGCATTAAAGGAGAATATTCAAAAGTAGCAAAGTTTGTTCCGAACTCTCAGCTGTTACAAGAAACATTTTTACGTCATTGCAAACATGTCTGTCTTTAAATGCGCTTGTTGAACATAATATTGATATCTTATATTCACTAAATATAAAATCAACAATAATTAAGTCTTAAAATACTTAATAAATCACAGTCTTAATTGTCCTGATACAATTTTGTCGTACTCCTCTTGTCCTAAGCTAACATATTTATTTAATTTCGGGTCAAAATAATATAGTTTATCCGTAATTGTAGACGGATTGTATCCCTCTTTTTGTAAATCCACTTTTCGAATTTTAAATGTTGCTGAAATTAAAAAAAACTTATTAATAGATAATACCTATTTTGACACAATAACTTGTTGATTGTCTAAAGAGCATAGAAGTAGTGTTACCAGTCATATCCATAGTTTTCATGAGCCTTATAAAAACGGGCCTGGCATATTTCGGTAAGTCCTTTGACATATCCTTCGCGAGTTTTTCCAAATCTAGTGTACCGTCAGCATCAACGATGCCGCACATACCGGCTCGTCCTTCATTATTTGGAATCTACAAATATATTATAGTCACGTATGATTAAAATAATAAACTTATAATAGTTGTAGTTATGATGTTAGTAAAATATTTAACTTTATCTGAATGTATAAAATGTATTTTAAGAACATGAATTGCTATTATACAATTATAGAAATTTTTTAGCGATTAAAATGCTTTGTAGTACCTATTTTTAAATGTATAAATAGATTAGATCATGTCGTATATTTATTCAAATTGATCTGTACAATTAAATTTTTTTCGCGGATGTCCAAAAACTCCAAAAATTACATGAAATGTAAGGTATTTTTGTCTAAAATGCCTACCTCTACACCAAATACGACAGCGTCTCGTTGGTCAGCAACCCTGGAAATAGCGGCTTCAACTTCTGTAGTACTGACATTTTCACCACGCCACCGGAAGGTGTCGCCAGTGCGGTCACGGAAATACAAGTAACCAAGTTCGTCTGATATTAAAATGTCACCTGGAATGAAAATTGTTTCAACATTTAATAACGAATTATTTTTAAAATCGCAAGCTTCCTCAATAATCGCGAATTCCTTTATAAAGTACTTTAATGCCTACAAACCGCTAATTGTGGAAAATGCGGGATCATCACCTTGACTTTAACATTATATATCAGACATATTAATGATGCAGCAATAATTAGTTCCTTTTGTGAGAAATCTTTCCCCGTAATTTGGGCCAACTTATTTTGATACCGGGTACAATACTGCATATTATATATACCTTTGATGATAAATGCATTAATTCCATCGTACACACACACACACACTTAAATAATCTATCCACTCTTGTAAGTTAGACAGTAATAAGGCACATTAAATATAAAAGTACATATGTTTTAAATATTTTATAATAGATACATAATATAAATAAATACTAAATATCATTTATTTTTAGTAGCTAACCTGATATGAAAGCCGAATCTCCATTAGTAAATACATTCCTGACTATCTTTTTGTCTGAATCTTCTTTGTTGACGTATCCCAAAAATGCTCTTGCAGGATTATTAGGTTTTATTTTGCCTATAAATACTCCAGGTTCGTTCGCTTTTGCTAGCTAAAAATACAAATATATGAATATTTGACACATTTACGGAGACTTATTTTAAGCAAAAAGCAATATTATTTTTTTACCTGGCATAGTCCTTTTGAATTTCTTATTGGTTCTCCTGTATCTTCATCTACTTTAATGATTGCAATAGGATAGACAGCTGGAACAATTCTTGATACGAAGCCAATAGCGCCAGGTTTGTTATCGATATTTACTAAAAGATTCATTAGTATTTTGAATAAAATTAAAATCATAAAACAAGGCACATTGAAGAACACGAGGTAAGTAAAGTAATCTTACGTATATTAGCGTTTCCTTCCGTCGCTCCGTAGAATTCTACCACTTTCTTTATTCCAAATCGTTGTATAAATTCATTCCAAACCTGGAGTAATAAATATTAGTCTAGTTTAAAAAATTTAAATCTAAAAAATATTTCCTGTAATAGATTTTTTCGGACAATTACCCAATTCCCAAAATTATTGTTTCTTATTAAAAACAAGAAACAAAGACTATGTACTGTATGAAAAGAATATGTGAAGCAAAGACTTTGTACCCCTTTTTAAGAGAAAGGCGCGGACGGAAGAGTATAAAATTTCGCACACTTATAGTCTATACGAGATTATAAAGGAGTTTGGAATACCAATATATATATTTTTTAAATCTGCATAAAAACACACAAAACCTCTTTTGTTTCGGTAAACCCTGAGGTTAAATTGATAATAGATCAATATTGTTTATCATAATTTAGATCAATTATGCCCGGATTTCGACTACTGGACGACCACTAGTTTACCCAAATAGCTAACAATCTAGGCTACGTTATAGTAACCTTGGCATCAACAAGACAATCAATATAATATTATTTTAATTACCGTTGGTCTCATTCCATTTCCGTAGACTGTGCGAACAGTGTGTTGTCTGTCTGTTGCCGCCGGAGGAGTGGCCAGTATGTACCGACACATTTCGCCTATGTAATGCGCCGCCTGAAAATAGGATTAAAACTTAAAACCAATAATTAACATCTACTAGTTTTGGTAAAGGGTCTTTAGTTACATTTTTAAATTACTTTGTTTATTATATTGTACTTCGAATTCATATTATTGCTTTATACTACTCGTTCGTTTCCGTAGGATCCAAAATAATTTTCGTGTAATTTGTTTGTAGTTGTGTAAGTCTAAGGTTGCGTTCTTTATAATAAGAACAGGCTATATTGATGAAGGTAATCCAGCCTTTGTCTATATTTATATAACATATATTTAAGATCCGGCTGGTTCTACGTAAAGGGTACTAATGCTAAGAACGCTCGTGGCCTTTAGAACAATTTATATATATATGTGTGTGTGCGTGTGTGTGTGTGTGTGTGTGTGTGTGTGTGTGTGTACGTATGCCTAAATTTGACAATACAGGCATACATATGTATTTACATTTAATTAATTATAACTAGTAAGTTATAATTAAACTGTCGATATATTTATAAAAACTTTGATCTACATCATAGTGTTTCCTCATATACTTACTGTAGCTTTAAACTTGATGCAATCTGGGAAATAAGCAGTGGCTGAGAATTTAATTCTCAAAGCTACGGTACATCCAAAGATAAACGCTTGGCCAACACTAATTACTCCCCCTGCAGAGTGATACAGAGGCATCGGACAATAGATGACGTCGTTTTTGTTCAGGCTACCCAGGAAATGAACACCTGATGCCATAAAGCACATTCTGGAAAATAACCAAGTCTCTGTGATAGTTTAGATTCGGGAGAGCTCCACTCTAGAAAATTATAGCAAAGTACTGTAAATTTTTGAAATATTTGTTATATATATCTTTGTGGTACATTTGCTAGTACATATTTTCAATCAACTTGAACTTTGAATGTTGAACTTATGAGAATACTTTTTAAGGTCATCCCACAGTATAATAGTTACGTAGACTATTTAAGCATCTATTGTCTTGTAATTTCCTTAAGTAAACATTTATTTTAAGGAAAACAATTGTAATTTTATGTCAAAAAAAGTTTAGTTTGGACAAAAACTTATGTATCAACAACCTTATAGCGTTGTAACTGTATAGAAATTACTTATGTTCATAAATTGATTTACCTAGAAGACGAAATTACAGCGGCCTTTGGCATTCCAGTAGTTCCCGAAGTGTAAATGTACAACAGTCGCCCATTAAAGCCTTCACCTTCTGCTTTGGTCCACGCCGCTGGCGCTGTCGTCTCTAACATATGAGTCAAATCGTTTTCTGACTCCGCTACGCTCACAGTGTCATTCGATGTATTTAATTGTCGACGTGTAAATTTGAACAAACGTAAAGAAGTATTCAGTTCTTTTCTTATTTCTTGTACGGCTGTAATTTCAAATAATAATACATAACAACGTATTTAAATACGATTTTAATTCAGTAAACCTTTCAGTTTGCCCATGACCTTCTCTGGAAAATGTTCGTAACGTTGGAGTTCACGATATTTACAATGCATATACGCAGGTATGCTATTACTTGTTTCATTTAACTAAAATAATCCAGTTATTTTATGCTTCGAATTAGACATGACGCCTTACTCATTATATTTCAAAGAATAAGACAGTGAACCGAAGGAAGGCCATTTAATCAACTTCAATGATTTCCGTGAAAGCCTGAAACGCGTGTGTAATCTCTCACGATAAAGCTATTATAATATTCTCACCATTTTCAAATTCACTTCCATAAATGAAAACATCACATTTAGCTACATTAATGGAATGTAAAAGAGTGTTGCCAGTTTGGTTGGTGTTGATGAGTGGTGATATTCCTCCGATGCGAGCAATGCCGAGCCAGATTGATGGCATTTCGGGATAGTTACTAGTCATCACACCAACTGTATCCCCCCTTTTTATGCCCTGAGCCTTTAAAACGGCAGACACGCGCAGACTAAAATCTTCAACCTAGAATAAAAATGGTCGTAATGATATTGGCTGTTAAGAGAATGAAAAACCGTAGGTACATGTTTGTGACTTTCGTTTTATTTATTCTCCAAAAACATATTGTATCAGCGATGAAAATAAATGCATTATTTCTAAATTTAGAATGTTACTAATAAAATGACGTAATACCTGTTTGAAAGTCCAGACTTCGTCTTCAAACAGAAAGCAAGGTTTATTTGGATGTCGTTTAACATTATCGTGAAAGATGTCCGGCATTGTCATTTCCCGTTTCGAGAAATAATTTGTGAGCCGCAATATTTTGACATAACACAACAACGCCCTGTAATATCGAATTAAGTTACACAAGTTTTTATTACAATTTTGTCCTCTAAACTATTTCAAAATGTTCCACTTCGTAGTAATAATGTGCATTCAATAGGACCTAAAATTTTTTAAACATTGAATAGAAAATTAAAACCTTAAAAATCGTAACGAAACTTCATTTTTTAAGACATTTTCTTAACGTAAACGATAATAGATTCATAACCCAATCTGGAGCGCCCTTGGTCTTATCTACATGTGTGAATGCTCTCGCACTCGTTCAAAACATCCGGTTAAACTGATGGTGACAAGGGCCCACGACGCTCGTGTCCTTTCGTAATAGATATACAATAAATTCAATGATTAAAGTTAGTTAGCTTACCTCACATCTCTGGGTGCAGTCCTCGCTGCGATATATAGGAACCTCCAGAAGTATAATATCACATAAACTGGAACAATCACTGCAAGAACTATCAAACTTGTTTGCCAATCAACAAATACCCAGGTGACCGCGCACGCCGCGACTAACACAGCCAAGGCGATAACCATCGCCAAGATTTTCCCCAAAGATATTCCTGATTCGTTTCCCCCACGTTTCCCCTTTTCAATATCCTTAGGCGTATAAGGTATCTGTAAAGACACATATACATTTAGGATTTAATCGTAACTATTTCATAGTTGTTTCAAAATACCTATGCCTGTATCGGTTATATTGATAAGATAAAGTAATGTAACTGATATTTTTGTTATGTTGAAAAAAAGCTTTAGTAATAAGAGGTATAGTGTCATCAACCTTATATTCCTTTTTTTAGTGGATAATTAAAAAGCAAAAAGATTTATTAAACTTCTAGGTATATCTGCTAATAAATGTTTGTCTCGTTATTACTAAAAATTGTATACGACTCAATGTATTAATTTCTTAAGCCGTTTTATAGTAGTTGATGAAAAAAATCAGTTATTCTACCAGTTTATGATCCTATTGTAGACATTAAAGTATTATTTAAGAATTCTCACACAAGATAAGATATACTTTCAACGTATTTCTTTACTTTCTATTATATACACGATTTTTCATAGCATTTCTATTGACGACATAGGATTTTGTAATTAAAATTAAACTTTCTGTTTGAATTACCGATAGTTATATCTACGTCAGTTAACGTATTTTTTTATAGTGGTAATCACGTCATACGCTTACAATAGCAATAAAACAGTATGTAATAAGTTTTTATTACTAAAGATCCTATTTTCTTACGTTACGAGCAAGTACACAACCTGAAGCGAATGTTAAATATACATTATTAATATCATTTACTTTATGTAACTTAAAGTGAAAGAAAAGCAAGAATTGATGACTAGCGGCGACCCGTGGTTTTACGCACGTGTTGTAGCGGCGACACGCGGTTTTACGCACAATCATAATATTATTCTTTAATTCCATAAACTTTATTGAAGTATAAAATGTAAATTTTCAAAACTCCTTTAGTGCTGATGTTAACTTATATAAGTTTATGTGCAATTAATTTTGTATATATTGTAAATGTTGATTAAATAAACAAAAAAGAACGACCGTGTAGTCAAATTTTAGTTCTATGAGTACAATTCCTTCAGAATTTTTAAGAAAATGTATGTATATTTGTATATAATATTAATGTGAAGGCAAATTTCACATTTAAAAAATTCGATGCTAAGTAAGGTAACCTACCTTTTGTTCAGACTGGTTAAGATAATAATAACTGGTTAAGATAATCTTATTTAAAACAGGAAAAAACATGAAGGGTTGCCATATGAAAAGTACCTAGGCAGCTTGCCTAAGATTTTAAATTAAAATAATTAACTGGATAGGTTCTTGACAAATAATGAATTTTCCTTATTTTATTAAAACACTTTTTCAACATAAAGAATCAGGAAAAAATATAAAACTTAAGCCTTTTATTTACCTACTTTCTTCAGTTTTATAGAATTAACTTTTATTTACTTGTAGAAGGCATTTGTTAGCCTTCTCCCTAAAAATATTGTAATTTGTCATCTCGTAAAGACTATAAGCAAAAGTGATAATGGTCCACATTATAACTGAAAAAACTATGAAATCTTTATTTATAATTATTATTCTAAGAAGTAAAAACAATTTACTTACATCTAGTTTATTATTTTTGCCGGTTTTGTTCATATTATCGTCAAGGGAGCCCTCGTTATTTGACATCTTCACAAGTTGAAAGTTGAAGTTTCTGCAAAAATTGATAACAATTTGGCCCTTTCTGATGTTATCTAATCATACATTTTGTTCACCAGTCCTGTAACAACAATGTTTAATTACTAATTAAAGGTGTGATTTAATTTCTATTTATATCACACCTCTAATTATTTTTAATAGTATCACTTCAATGAGGTAATGTGTTGATGAATGTTGATTAACACGTACAGTGGCACGATCAATATTTATTTAAATAAATTATTTATATATTCTTAATCTATTTATATTATTAATTTGCTTTCGCCTTCTTAATAATAACTTACACCATACACTACATAAATGGAAAAGTCGTGAAGTACGCTTTGCGACTTCAATCTATGAACTATCGAATACTCGAAATAAAAATAAATAAGGCCGGTAGCAGAACGTCACAAAAAAAATACATATATGGCTAAAGGCTTATGGTTAGTAATGCGTCCCCTAAATCTCCTAGTCTTGGAGGGGTCCATAGGCGGCAGAAATCGCTTACCACCGGGTGAACTGTATGCTCGGTAGCGTTCCTCTCGTATAAAAAAATCTTATACTTATAAAAGAAAAAAAAACACGGTTCATGTCTTAGCTCAGTTATTAAATTAACTTCCAATCAATGTAGTGTCCTTCAGCCTTTCAGTCTGCATAGAATATTTACAATATTATATTTTATCAGGCAGAATAAAAATCAGTTTCAAATACCATAATTTTACTACATTCGTCTTTAGATAGCTTCGTTAAGCTTTTTGGAATTTTCAATTACTTTCAGATCATACTATTAGTTTATAAGCGTCATGTATTTGATGTATCATGAATAAACGATTTTAATTTAATTCAATGACAATAAAAGCCAACCACAACAACATGGCAACCCAAATTCTTAATATTATTTTTATTTTTATCGGCAACTGTCTCAGGTTATACCTGGAATTATTTTTGCTTCAACTATCAAGGCTGTCCTGCGATGTAGTAACGAAGACTACTTACTGGCAATTAACTCTGAGTAAACTTTACCTAAATAACTCTTATTGTGAAGTACAATAAATGGATTTGAACCTAGCGTGACGAATTGAGCTTATTGGTCTAAATTAAGTCTCATTTACAGCCTGAAATTCAAAGGTAACTACGGCAACATGGTACAAAATATACATTTTATTAGAATGAAAGTCTGTAATGTTAATTCACCCGACAGCCCGTCCGTGTAGCGTCCATTTGCCTATACGATAAGCTCAAAAAGAAAGTAAAAGTCAACGACCTTTCTCAACATCGAGTAGAGAGTGAAACCGAAGCACTCTGAAGCTATCAAATTTCTTCACACTAAGCCTTTTCACGATTGATCGATATTTTCAAGAAAGTGTTAATCTCTTATACATGTTAAATACATAAGATGGGCATCCTGTTTGTGATTTTATGCATTTAATTATATTTTAAGGTATAACAAAAAATCTCAAAAGAGTTGCGAGTCCGATTTTGGCGAAAACTAAATTAAACATCATAAGCTTTTAGAAAAATCAATGTTCCTAGCCACGAATTGAACCCGTTTATATAAAAAAAAAACATTATATTATTAGACCATTTAAAAACTTCATTCTTTATACAGAATAAGATGACATGTTTTTAATATGTTCATATTTCGTGAAATACAGAATACGAACTAGAGAAAGCACCGTAAGTCATTAAGATCATTAATTCCTTTTATAAAAATATAACTATTCTACTATATACATAGTATAAGTTTGATGCATTATATGGGATATGAAAGCTTTAGTTACTACTTCCACGTATAATCTTGAGTAATGCCAAATATTATATTACACATTACTGCTCACAATATGCTTTTGAAATAGCGTAACAAATTAATATATTTTATTTCTTTTATTACATTTATATCAGAATGGAATACTAATTAAATTAAAAATGTTTTATATACAAATGTTCAACAATTAGCTTGGTGCTTAATATTTTAGGTATTTTGTTAAATTTTTCCTTATCTAAAGTTAAAAATAGTTATTAAATATCACAGTTGATGGACTAATGAAGCGTAGTTAAGTCTTGTCTCGATTTTACTTACAAAATATCGTAAGTGATCGGTAAATAAACCGGCAAGCTGGACGAATAACAAGTAAACATTCGGCACGACGGAGGTGACAAAGGTCATTTCAGTTTACATTCTTTATTTGGCTTAAACAAATACAATGAGTACGTATTTTAAGGCAAATAGGTGCGTTAATGTTTGTGCAAACCACAAAAAGTCCCAGACTGTTTTATGCAAAGTCGAATAAAACAGAGAACTAGAAATCCAGAGCAAGATACAAACTTGTATTGATTCGTCGTATTCGGATAAAATAAGTAACTGTCTCTATGTCAACATTCTTAAGATATATTTGTAGTTAGTAGCTCCCAGTTAATTGTACGTATACGATGGTGAAATAAAAATAAACTAAATTACTCCTTGCTATCAGTGCAGGTCACATTATAGGTCCAACTATTTTAGAAACAAACGAACTGACAAAATTGTTTTAAATGAGTTTCGAATATACATATTGTAGGTGTATTTACATGCTATTTGGAAGAAACTGGTACATGTATTGTATTAATTTGTACAGATTTTTAATTTATAAGTAGACAAAATTAATTTTAATTTGAAGTTTATATTTAGAAATGTCACTTCCTACTTGTAGACGTAACTCTGTAATAATAATAATTCTTAACGAAACTAATTTAGGAATGATATACATATACTAGATGTGCCCGTGAGATTGTCAACGCGGAATACATATTTATTTATTATTTATATTAATGAAAATAAATACAAATTATAAAAGAAGCCTAAATTACTCATTATTACATCAGCTAATTGCCAGTGAAGGTCTCGTCAAAATCAGTCTAACTGTTTCAGAGATTTGCCAGAACAAACAGAACGAGAAAAATTGTGAAAATGTCATTTTTGTAAAATAACTGGTATAAAATACGTGGTGAAATAACCAGTTTTACTATATATAGTAAAAGCGGTTATTTTAATATTAGAAATGGACACTCCAATTTTATTTATCTGTGTAGATATCACAATAATTTATTCACAGGAAGTTACAAGAAATTAAGGTGAAATTATGTAGATATAAAAAATAAGTACAATAATTATATAACAACAGATGAAACACTAGATAAGGACACAATCAATGCCTGTGTACATAATTTGACTTCTTATCTACGCAACAAATATATCAATTTCATTATTTTTCGTAATCTTTACATAATAATTATTTTTAATTATATTATATGTGCAGCATACAATATGTATAAGATATTATGTGCTTATATTATAACTGTTACGAACGAACGGTGAAAGTTTTTGAAAGTGCGGCCATAGTAAATATTGCAACTTGCAAAGGCAATAGTTTAATCTCTTAACAATATTATAATGCTGACTGGAGTTTTAAAATATCATATTATGCAAAATAGTCACAGATGTTCACAAGTATATTTCGAGTTTTAGTATAAAAAATTAAATATAGATTTTTTAATGTTCATAAAATTAGCCTGGAAAATAAGTCAACGATATCAATGGGGACTATTATATAGTATATTAATATCTTTGGTTATAATTCTCTAGATATCTCTATAGTGTTTAGTTAATCTATTAATTTCAGTACAAACGAACATTGCCCAGGGGGAACTGACGTACGAAATATTTATTTTTCTGTTTTAAGTACACTATACTTTGATATATGTAATAGACACTGAATTTTATTCATATGTATAGATGAATTAAGTTAATAAATACTTAACTACCTAATTTGTATGCATACAATTGTCTTTCTCTGACACAAAGATGTCTTTGTCCAATGCAGATAGTTAATTTATGTGTCATGGACAACCCAGGTGTTTGAACTTGAAACTTATAAATACGACCAAAAGAAACCTTGAATAAATTGTGAGCATCGTGTACAACAGCTATTAGCAAGAGAGGTGAAGAGGTTATTTTTAATTATTTCTTTATTGTTGTCTTCTTAGAAACCTATTATGTAAAGAATTTACTATAACATATATTCTTACTAAACCGCTCCGAAACGAGCAACACTATTTTATTGTCCCGTTTGTGTATTTAAAAATGTTTAAACGTGCGCTGTCAATTCCATAAAATGGCAGATTTTCAAACGTAATTTTTCAGTTATTTTTCTTTGAATTTCTTCGCCATTTAATAGTTATTTAGAGTAGAGACGAATCCATAGAGCATAATTATAAACGGGCCAGCCGATATCGAGTTATAAATGGTATAACCAACACGAGCTTTACATGTGTATAGATTATGGAGTATTTAGGTTTAAATTATAATTTATCCAAATACATGTAATTAATACGTGGGAAGAAGGTATCTACTGGCCTTTTTTTAACGCCTAAAATGTTATTGTTCATATTAAGAAAGTGAGCAAACAATGACTAAATATAATTTTAGAACTTTAAATTATTTTTTTGTAGGGTCCTCGAAAACCATGGGAAGATTATTTTCATAAAATTGCAAACTTTTAGCATTTCTAAATTTTGCCACGTTTAATTGAAATAAAATCATTATGTAGGTATTATTTTGAGGTCATGCTAGTAGTTAGCAAATTAATTAATATTTCGACCTAAAAACCTAATGTTTTAATAACGATTATTCTAGATTTGTTTCGAATACAATTAGTAAAAATAGTATAAATATGGCGATCAATCAGATAGCAACTAAATCACATTGGAAATTTAATCATTTTCACTCTGTACAGATTATATTTTAATCAAGTTTTAATATATTGTGATAGCATGTCATGCTCTATGACATAAAACTATATGTATAGATAGATAAAAGTGAATATTAAATAGAGGAAAATACCAGCTTTTTCTAAAATATATTAAATTTATAAAATTCTTGCCTCTGTTTGTTTCAGCTAAACTTAAAAACAGCTGAATCTGTTTATCACGAATTTCTCTGGAATAACACTAATGTTACGAGCTATAATTGAGGCTTTTCTTCTATACTTACGATCAGATATATATACGATACTCGTAAAATTAACAGGATTATAATTCATCTTGTTCATCCTTAATGTAGCACGTGTTCCTATATTAAATAACAAAAAATCTACATCTGTAAAAATAAGTACTTAGATAAGCAAAAAATCAAGGTCTGTTTAGTCGACCTCACTGGCTCATCAAGTTAGCAATTTCTATGAGGTAATGGTCCTAATCGCTTATAAATGATTTACATTGTAATACATATATGGTGTCGGTAGTTGTGTCTTATAAATTCCTCATTTGAATCTGAACAGTTTTCCGGTATTTGCTACTGAAGGAATCTTGTGGATGGGAGACCTGAGGGACCACACTACTGTACGTACCACATAGTAATCTATGAACTAAGGACGGCAAAACTAAATATATGTAACAATAGAAGTAATTATAAAACAATCACAAAGTACTCTAACCTCATGTATGTATTCTTACCGGAGTTCATAAATATACTATTATGTGAATAATACGTAAACTATAAAATCAAACACAATGAAATGAAAAACTGTGATTCACGAAAATGGAAAACGGAAGTAATATAAATCCATTATTTCTATAATAGGTTGAAATCACTTCCTAAATTATAAAATAATCTACTATCAATTTTAATAAACATGATAACAAACTGTACTGAAAAACTGAAGAGGAGGTGATGATTTAAACATACTTTTTAGAATCTCCACTATTTGATACTCCGAACTGGTAATAATAGTATTAAATAGTCATCTCTATACATAATATAAATCTGTACAAATCACGTGTCTGTCAATTGCGCTTGCGGACAATTAGAAAAGAGCTATAGGTCACAAAACAGTGTTTGTTACCTTTTTATCTGTCTGTATGTAAAGGCTGATCTCCAAAAGTCTTCGACGGATATTGTCACGGCTTTCGTCAGTAGTCTTTTTTTCATTCAAATGCGATGTCAGAGAAAACGTTATCCATATTGAAAGATATTTTCACTTAGTCTTATATATCCATATAATCAATAAGTAGAAACCACGTGTCTCTATTTTAATGACTTTATCGAAAAATAAAATAATACACAACCAGAATTGGTTGACAAATTGTCATGAACGCAAACGAAGCCAGGGTCAACTGTTAGTATACAATAAAAATCGTTTTGTAAACGTTAATTACGGAAGAATAATCTACTAAGTGTGTTTCATAATTTATTTACATACAATTGAACAAATAATGATAAAACTATTTGTCGATTACCTTCTCATATTGATTGTATTATAGATAGGTACCTATAGGTGTTGTGGAATTTGTAGTAGGAAGATATAAAGGAAATATTCTTAATCGCCGATTAGTATAAAGAATCGTGTATCTTACGATTATAATAACTGTACATTAGATATTTAAAGCATTTTATGCTCGTTTCGTTACCTCATAGTAAAGGTAGTCTTAGGTAATGCACGGATGTCACGCGTTTGGATCATACGGGTCAAGGAAACAAACCCCTATAGTTGTGTGGGCAGAACTGAGTATTTTGTTTGTGTCTTCTCGCAACTTATAAGTAAAGAATGATGGCCCGCGGTTTCATCCGTCTCACGTCTTTATAACTTATAGCCTATGTGTTATTCTGATGTATGAGCTACATTTCTATAAAGTTTCATTAAAATATGTTCGATCGTTTTCGCGTGAGTGTGACAAACAACCATACATACTGACAAACTTCGCGTTTATAATGTTATATAGTAAATAAGGTCTAGGTAACAAATATCAATTGTCAAATAAACCTTAATTCTGAAACTGTCTCAAAAAATTATAATCATAATCGAGTTTAAAGCAAAATCGAGTAATTAAAAACTTTTTATCAAATTCATAAAAATGTAAGCCAATTTAAAAAACCAAATTAATACGAAAGGCTTTATGTACAACATTTTTTCCTTAATTTATTCATATATACTACTCTAATAGTACCTACTACCTCATTAGCAAAAATTTAACTTGAATTTAAGCTGGTTTTGAAGTCGTAAACATAATCTTTAAACAGAAACATAAATTGGCGTTTGGTCGATTCAAATTTGTTCTTTTGTTAACAGCCGTTTTGTTTCAAAACTCAGCTAAGCGTAAATTGAAATATGTCGAATACACATTTAAGATAATTATTTTAACACATTAACTGCCAGAGCACAAATGACGAAAATCACATAAAAAAAATTTGAAGCCAATTGATGTAAGGGTTTTAAATTTTAGGGCCATCAGAGCCATGGTTTCGTATTAATTAAAAAAAATTGCACGAGGTCACCGATGTCCTACAAGGCGCCTTGATTCCAGGCCCGCTTCCAGTTACCGGTGCCCTACATGGCAGTTAATGAGTTAAGTATTATTCTTCCCTTTAATAATGGTCAGCTTTACAACATCGCAGATTTGATCCCGACTAAATGGATTTTGTCTTTATAAATACATATCACATCTTACTGTGTTCCAAAGGAATTGTTCATTAGATAATGTCCATTAAAATAAAATTACGTAATGACTTCGGCTTACGTATTATTATCAATACCATCAATCATAATGATGACTGTGTATAATAAGAATATGCTATTCGAGTGTCTGTACATCGTATAAATTACTAACTTCTACCAGCGGCTTCGCTCGCGTTCATTTTTATTTTTTTCACCCTAGGTTACATTATTGGATTTTTACTAAGGATCCCTAGTTTTTTTTGAAAATATAAAAACAAACAAACAAATAAACTCTTCATCTTTATAATATTAGTATAGATAAATGAGGAAGATTTCCTAAAGTTAAAGTATTATTCAGACACCGATACAAATTTGCATAACGAATCGACACCTAAGATTGGTTATTTTAAAGATATATTGTCAAAAGTTGATTTCCTGAAAGCTGTTATTTAATATAGAGTCATTACGAAACTTTGCATAAATATACATTTTGACTTTCTTCAATGTGCATGTGTGCACTTGTTCTATAAATTCATCTGAACGTAAAGTCGCAAGCAGAGCTGTTTCTAAAAATACTCAAACACGTTATCAATTATTTATTTATAATCCTCATGGTGGCCAAGCATCAATGACAAGGGCATAATTCGATATTTCTGTTAGATAAAGTGTACTCACATTTGTTTTTATCTCAGATTAATGATATCTTAGATTTTTAATTACCTCCATGTACGTAATGATTAGATTTGATTTTCTTTAACGAAGCTAACAAAAAAAAATAACACGAACATAACAAATTATTCTACCTTAAATATTTTTTGCACCTTACATTGTACCTTTGTATCATATTGTTTTGAAAACAAACGACACATTCAGTAGGAATGACTCTATCTTTACATAAGTTTTCTTCTACCTACTGCATTTATCACCAGACCTTCAACTTTTTCTTGTTGACGTAATTTCTGTTAAATAATTACGTACCTACTTATTTAAAAATAGTTTCGTTTTAATATAAGTTAAAATTGTTCGCAACATTAATATTAAATACAAATATGAATAAACTTTTTGGTAGATATATTATTAAAACAATTATATGAATGTTATAATTTACGATAAATAAGTTCCTTTTACCATAATAGGTAATTATTTAATTACCAACCGATAATGCATACTGTATCAGTATTTACGTAGACTATCATTGTTTATAACATTTTTTGGACATGCGTAATCGGATAAAATTTCATCGTGATTGATGTACTGCGTTGCCAATGCCAGGCATTTAAAATATACAGTCGATCTTCGATTTGATGCGGTGGATGTTTTTATGTATAGACAGCCCTGAATTTACACTAAGAGCACTCGGGGTTATTGCCCCAGGACCAGGGTGGTAAAGGTTATGTGGCGGCAATATTTGTAGAGTGCGAAAAAAAACGCCGCGCCATCACCAGAATTTTATATAAAATGATGGGGAGGGATATTCTTCAGCGCCCAGAGAGGCAGTTATATTATGTTATATCCGGTCCGTCAGATAAAAATGTTTTATACGCAGCCACTTATCACGTTATTGGCTATTAATACTTCTTCTATTAGGAAGTAAACGGAATTGCAATATCGAAAGTCTATTAAAGATACTTTTTTACTATTAAAATATAAAAGATGGAAAAGTAATAAAAATAATTATCCGAAATGAATAAGGAACTAGTTACCTAAACGTTCATTGACTATTTTACCTGTTTATGTTATGAATTTGGGTTAAAGAACCTACTGAACCAATGTATCAGTGCCATAATAATTATGAATAGCAGCTATAAGTGATTAATTAAAAAAATCATAGGTATATAAAAAGAAGTAAGATTTTTAATTAAAAGAAAAAATAATAGATACAAAAAAAAAAATAAGATAATTGAGATTTATTATGAATATTAAAAAAACTTTATTCGTACATAATTCATAGATAGATTAAAATTAGTTGAACTTTTAATTATAAATTGATATTACGTAAATATATAATTAAGATTTATGGTAAAATAATATTCAAAATGTTATTCATATTGCAATTATTCATTTATAAGGAACGATATCTTTCTAAAATATATTATATACTTTTAATTCAATTTTTAATATTGATGTTAGAATGCAAACAATTTAATAGTATTGTTTAATAAGACCCTAAGATATTGCTGCTGAATTAATATATCTAGGTATTATGCAAATAAAACTATAAAATCTTAAAATAGACAATATAGTTTAATGGGTAAGGAGCTTTAATTTTTTTTAATTAATTTTACTGCTTCGGTAAGCGATTTTGATTTTGCGGGTTACATACATGTGTTTTCTATTTTCAATATATATAGATTTACTGTATATTATTATTAATAATTCACAAAATAAAAGAAAACAAAAACTTACTGTTAGAATTTTCTATGCTACTTCAGAAATCCTTAAATTTTATGGAAACCCACGTAAACCCACCACGACCTACGCTTACACTAGCCACGCGTGCTTGGTGCTGCGTGAATGTCGATTAACGAAACATGAAATCGGAAAGCGGCCGCTCGGTGGGGTAAGCGATTGTAATTATACAGATACGATAGTCGCATAGCCCATCATCGTGGGAGATAGAAATTGAACTATCATATCATTCATGTGTGAACAAAATACAATCAGCCTTCGACACTGTATTCGAAAGTTAATGGTTATCGTGGTAAATATCACTTACTACTCATAATAATCTCACAATTTACATATTTAAGTCCCTTTCTACTTGCTTTAATACATATTTTATAGATGGTTTTCTTTTCTTACTGTACTGGGACATTACAGACTCAGGCAAGAAAATTTAGATCTAGATATGAACGGGTTAAGAATAATTATAATTAAATAAAAACACTGTTTACGTCATGACGATAGCAGTAATCAGTTAACAACTGCATGCAAATTAATGTAACATTACAAAACGGATAATCTGCTGGTTTATGAAATTTCGCATTCATGTTTAAGATACTCATTGCATTACTAGCAACGGTGAAGACCTAGATATTATACTGAAGAAAGAGAAATAATGTGACGTTGTAACGATATTTTGTAAGCTAAGTTATGAATGCAAAACCCTCTTTTATAAGATATCTATTAAAAACACTAGAACCAACATTTTCTAGACTGATAGATTGTACAATACTTACATATAGGAAGATATAGTAAACATTCATTACAGCGTAGACGATATCCATGATGTTATGTTAATATTGTAACGGCTATCGCATAACGGCACTCTGTTTTTGAATTTCCATTATACAATCATCGTGTAAAGGTTTATATTATAAAAGATGTAGATACATGATTAATGTGACGGCGTTTCTTCTATAAAACTTAGGATTAAACATTTAATTTACTTAATTCAACGTTACGATATAGACATGTTTCTTTTCCTTTAAAAATAATTAGTATTATAATGTTAATCCATAAAAAATGTGCCGTATAAATTTACTTCCAAGCATTTACTAACTGCAACTGATGCTGATAAATAATCCATTATTATAAAAGATATATAAAGAATTAAATTATCATTGGGATCAGCTACTTTCCGGGATCAACTAGATCGCATGCCACAGAGTAACAAATACTTAATATTGCACTTTATAATATAGACACTCTATAAATATATGTATAGAGTCTGCAATCTTTAGGTTTGACATATGACAGATCAAGTTGTGGCAACTGACATAGCAGTTTGTGAATTCTGTTCATACTTTTAGAATATTTAAAAGAATAACAGAAGTCACAAAATATAGTTTTAGTGTAGTTATTAGATAGAGGCATTTGTCGTAGGATTTAGTAATAAATTCTATATTTTAAAACCCAAAAATGTCTCAATTTAAACTTATATCTTCCACTAAAGCTTCCGATGTCATTCCGGTGAACAAGTATGTATCCAATAAGACCGGATTGACTGTAATTATAGCTAATGTTGAAGGGCCGACTGTTAATGGATACTTCTGTCTCGGTATGTTATATTTCTGTTTTTTTCATACTATATACGACGACTATGTAACATTATTATTGTATGTTTTTTAGCAACTGAGGCTCAAGATGATGACGGTTTGCCGCATACGTTAGAACATCTAATCTTCTTGGGTTCTAAACGATATCCTTATAAGGGTATCCTGGATTTGTTGGCTAATCGGTGTATGGCTCATGGAACAAATGCTTGGACTGATACAGATCATACATGTTACACGATATACACTGCCGGGGACGCGGGTATGCTAACCCTACTTCCCATTTATCTCGATCACATTTTAAGACCTACACTCACCGATGAGGGCTTTACCACTGAAGTACACCATATTGACGGAGATGGTGAGGATGCAGGAGTTGTTTATTGTGAAATGCAAGGAAGAGAAAATTCTGCAGATAGCAGGTATTAAGCATACATACATAAAATATGTAAACAAATGTAGATTTACAATTGATAACATTGTGCACTTACAGGTGTGAGTTGAGATTGTTACGTGCCATGTATCCCAATAGTGGATATTCTGCTGAAACAGGAGGTATCATGAAAAATTTAAGAGAATCCACCAATAACACTAAAGTTAGTTTCTAGTTTGTAAGTTCTTGTATAATTGTTTTAATGGAATAATATTTTATACTCTTTATAAATAGGTATTATTTAAGTTCATATATAAAAATTATTAGATACTATTACTTTAATCTCATATTTATTTTCTCAACTAGGTTTCTTATAAAATAGATATAAAAATAAATTACAAAAATATAAAAAGTATAAAAATCTTTATCTGGAAAACCACCAGCAGTGGAGCTTGACTTAGTTTTTTATGTTAATTATTATTTTAATGTATTATTATATATCCACGGAATTACACTTGATTCCTTTCAGTCAGACCTTTATTAAAATATCAATTAGATCATAAAAATTCCGTAACTTATTCCAATAGGAAAAATATGTCATGTATTTTGCTATACTCTTTTCAGGTGAGAGACTTTCATAAAAAGTTCTATAGACCTGAGAACTTGACAGTAATCTTAACAGGACAGATAGAAGCGCAGGATGTTTTTAAAGCATTATCCATTGTGGAGGATGACATCATCGCTCAGGTGATTACATCAGTATAATTTTATGTAGTTGCTGTCTGCAGATACATTTATCTGTTTGCTAAGATGGGTGTAGTTGATAAAATGTTTAATAAAAATTCAGAGATTTTTAAAGTCCATATTTTAGCTATAGTCATATAATTTACATACTGTAATTTTATGTTACTAAATTTTATATCGTAAGTACATTTTAATTTATTAAATATCTTTATAATATCAAAACAAGCCTATGCAAATTTGCAAACGTATCTAGTTATTATTATTATTAATACTTGTTTGGATTAAATACCATTTTTAGGACTCATACAGATGTGAATGTGTTAATAAATGTTTATAATATCTGTAGAGAGAAAATGAAGCTAAAGAAGAGTGGGTGAGGCCATGGCAGACTATACCTCCCATTCCTAACTACGGGGAGCTGAAGGAACAGTGGCCTGCTGATACTGAAGACTGTGGTCAGGTATTGTAGTACAAATGTAATTTTTACTTTATAGATTTATATTTAGGGTTACCTAGGGTTAGACCTGAAATGCATCACATTATTTGACTATTAAATAGTATATGCAGCAGATACTATTTAAATGTATGCTGCAGAATATAGTATATGTCTGAAAATATCTATATTTGAGTGTAAAGAACTGCATTTTATTCAAAATTCATTAAATAGTGATTCTGTAGATTCACTGTATCACAACCATAGATTCCAGTAAAGGAACTCTTGTTCATTAAATAATTTTTTAATTTGTCTGTTTTCATGTAGGTGTTGTATGGATGGCGTGGGCCGTTGTTGACTGAGCCGTCTGCTATTAAAGACCTAACAGGATGTGCGGTGCTGTTGCGGTACCTGTGCGACACCGCAGCAGCTCCACTTCAGAGATGTCTGGTTGAACGCGAGGATGCACTCGCTGGAGATGTATGTTTTGAGATATTATAAGGTCACCTTAACATTGATGAACAAATTCAGCTAATTAAGGCCAATTTTCCTAGGTGAGGTATATAAGATGTACTTTTAAGATGTCACACAACCAAGGTATAATTAGAGACTTGTGTCATGGCTTGGAATAAAAAGTTAGGACCATACATTACCAATTATAATACATCATAAAAAGTTCAATGGTTTAACTTGACTACATTTTGCAGGTCTCCTATAACCTTACTGAAAATATAGCGTCCCTTATCAAGATTGAATTGGACAATGTGCCAATGGACAAATTGGAAGCTGCTCGAACACAAGCTCAGGCTTGTTTGAAAAGTCTAAGACTTGGAGATGAACTGATTGATATGGACAGAATGAAGAGATTACTCCGGAAACAGCTGAGGGAGTGTATGGCAAGTCTGGAATCTGATCCACACCATGCAGTTGCTTTCAGGTGCATTGGTGATGCTTTGTACTCGCAGAATGAAGAAGATGTGAGTTATTCGCTTACAATGGTTCATAAATTAATAAATTATAATAAATAAACAAATATTATTGAAGAATGCTTATTAATATTAAAAATATTTTTAGTTTCGGTTGAGAATGAACCCACAAGATACTATGCATGAGCTTTTGGAAGAGACTTCTGAATACTGGTTCAGTTTGTTAAAAAAGCACTTTACTGAAGACGTCATCACAGTCATTGGCACGCCTAGCATTGAATTGCAAGCGAAGTGAGTATTCTATGTTCAAAAACCAGTTTCTCATTTTTTTGAAAGAATTTTAAATTTCAATTTTAAAGCATTTATAAAAACAAATATGAATTTTAGATTATTATTTTACTTATCATACTAATTAATGTAATTTTAAGTTTTTTTTACTAATATTATATAATATATTTGGTACATATTTTTTAATTACACTCGTTCTTGTAAATGTAAAGAATGGCGGAAGAAGAGAAGAAACGAATTGAAGACCAGCGACTAAAGTTAGGAGAATCTGGACTAGCTCAGAAAGCAAAAGAGTTGGAACAGGCTATGGAGTTTAATGAGGTACTGTAGAAGACAATAGGGTAAATATAAGCAAACATTACTTTTTGCTATTCCATCAAAATTAAAGTACATTTATATTTTTCTTGTCAAGAGATACTCGTATTGTGCTAGCTAATAAATATCTAAAAAGACAGCCAATTGTTGCTTTTCTTATTACAATACTCATCATAAGATAACCCTAAGCAAAAGATATACAATCATTCCTTTCTATAGATATTCTAATAATGGATGATGTTAAATTGTTTGTAGCGTCCACCACCTCCTGGAACTCTAGCATCAGTACCGGTACCATCATGCGATAACTTGAAATGCCACAGCTTCGCATCCTGGTCGTCAGACTCGGAGCCCTGTCCTTACTTCGATCTCAAGGAAGTACCGCTGTACGCTAGGGTGCACAGTTTAAAGACAAATTTCGTCTATGTAAGTCCTGTATGCGAGTTAACATTTAATATGTTTAAAGCATTTAATTCCTTAACACAGATAAAAAAGATTTTATTAAAATTATGAAATTAGCGTTCTTTCATGAAATGTTTGAGTGTTTTAAATAATGCCTTGTATGCCCCATGGCAGGTACAAAAATCTTTAAAATTACTGTTATTGTTTATAGGAAATTTTGGAAAACTAAAAAAAGCCTTCGATATTATTTCAGATCAACATAATTCTAGACACGTCAGACATTGACCAGAACACTCGCAAGTGGCTGCCCCTTCACCTCAATGCGTTGGCCGAGTGTCCGGTTTGGCGCGCGGGCGTGCTAGTACCACACGAGGAAGTCATCTCCACCACAGAACAGCTCACTGTCACCTTCACTAATGATATTGGCTTCGGCAAGTCAGGCAACTTTGCTGTGGGACTGAATGGCAACTTTGTGCATATTGAAACTAGGGTATGTCGTTTGTTTTAATAAGACGAGTAAGTGACGTAGCATATACATTTAAAGAAATCATGGGTCAGTCAACGCCTTAAGGCAAAATAAAAATATATTAATCATTTTCATTTTTTAATCGTATAAAAATTTCAAATTCCTCTATTTGTTTTTTTTTATATAGGTAGGCACCATATAAAAAACAAACGGCGTTAGTTCACCTGATGGTAGACGATTCCTGTCTTCCATGGAGACTCAAGACCAGGGGACGTAGGAGACAATGCTTACCTTATATATTTTTATTTCGAGTATTTGGAAATGCATAGACTGAAATCGAAACGCGCAGAGCACTTCACGACTTTTCTATTATTCACCACTCAATTCTCTACGCTAAACCATACTTGTACTATTGCTTTCAGTGTGAACCAGCAGATTACATAGAAGTTGTGAATCACTTGTATGAAGTTTTGTATTCGGCTGAGCTCAATAAGGAAAGACTTCTTGTATTTGCTCAAAGATTGATCAACGATGTGGCACAGGTAATTGTTATAAAGCAAAAGTATACTTTAGTTAATTTTTTTTTGTTTTTGTGTATATATAGTAGTTATAAAAATAATATTAAAGGTCCGTCGCGCCGGTCACAAAATGGTATACGACATCCTCCGTGACTCCCTCTACAGCAAAGACAGCAATGTTCACTGGGCTTCCGTACTCCGGCAACAGAAGTTTCTTAAGGAGCTTATCGAACAGCTGAATGCAGGCGGGGATTCTGCCCAGCAGGTCCTAGCAGAAGCGAAGGCGACCATGAGCAATATAACTGAAAAGCCTTGGTTACATCTCGCCAGTGACTTGGATAGATACCAGCTGAGCACGGAGCCATGGAAGCAGTTCGCAAGACCTAACGAAATTACACCATTACCGTAAATATTTATTAACACAAAATAATATAGAGACAGACAATTATGTTAAAAAAAATATTAAAAGACGACTAAAGAATGTTATGACAATTACGTTATTTTTAAATTATTAGATTAGAACATCATTTATAATAATTGTTGGTGATCTGATATTATTTGTTTATTTTTTGTAGGCCGAAGCTTTACAGTGACTCGGAACTGATGTCCGGCTGGGGTGGTGGTTTCGTGGTGGGCGTGGGCGGAGTAGAAAGCTCATTCCTGGCGCAGTTTAGCCCAGGCCCGGCTGGATATGCCCTAGCGGACGCACCCTTAGCAGTCGCTCTTAACTACTTTACTCAGTTAGAGGTATTTTAAGTATTGGGAACTGTCTAATAATTTTAATTGTTTATTTTGAATAGGGGAAATTTTGACCTTTCCTATAAAATGGGAAGAGTGTCTTATGATTTATTTGAAATGTATATTCGATAAAGGTTATTCAAATGAATAATTCAAGCAATGTGAACTGTACAGGGACCGATGTGGCGTGAGATTCGTGGTGGTGGGCTGTCGTACGGGTATTCGATGTGCAGGGCGCCCAGCGAGGCAAGCCTGGTGCTGTCTCTATACCGCGCTACCAACGCGCTTGCCGCGTACACCAAGGCCAAGTCGATTTTGGTAACGTTATACATTCACGACGCACTATTTATAATGAAATACGATTTGAATATTATTAAAAATTATATGACGCTGATGTAGGTCTTTGTAAAGTTTTATATTAGAATCATATGTTTGCAGGAGGACTACTTAGAGACCGGCAAGTTCGACGAGGAATTATTTGCGTCAGCCAAGAGTACGGCGCTGTTCGAAGTAGTGGAGAACGAAAAATGTCCAGCCGACGTGGTTAAGCAGTCGCTTATTAATTTTATCAAGAGAGTGGGACCGAATTATAATAGGTAAACTCATAACTTACAGAGATTTTTAGTACCTATTGCATTTTATTCTATTAAAAAGAATATATAATTCATGCTAACTAACACAGGGAACTAACGTGCGCGATAGCAGCTGTCACACAGGCGCAGGCGCATGAAGTGGCGAAACGCTGGCTGCCTTCACTCTTCGACCCGGAGTGCAGTAAGCTCGCCATAGTCTGCCACCCCAGTAAAACTAAGGAGATGCAGGCTAGCTTTGAAAAGTATGTAAAAACTGAAATAAAATATTTTCTTGATGATCGTAAACTAACCATAGAAAATAAATTTTCCTGTTATTAATTTAGACTAACTACCTGTTTTGTTATATAATAATATTTGGTATGTTGATGGTAATTTTTAATATATTTTTTTTACAGGATTAACCTCAAGTTAGAAGCATTCGAATCAATGGAAGCATCTCATTTTAACAAATAAGAAAAAATATACATTTAAGTTTTATAAACTTTTTTTATATTTCTAATTAATTTTTATATGTTGCCTATTGTGTATTATTCTATTCAGAGAAATAGTAACTGCTTGGCTGTGCCTTACAATACAAACTAACCATGTCCAAACTGTATTCATATTATATTTTGTTAATAAATAACATCTATTCAGAAATTCAAGACAGGTGGTTTTACTTATTGCTCGTTCTTTTAATATATACAAGTTGTATTCAACGTATTATCGTTCTGAAGTAACATAATAAGAAAAGAAATAATTTGATGATTTATTTATTCACCATTAATCTTAAAGCTATGTCTATACAAAAAATATAACTTAAATTTAGTCAGATATTTAGTGAACGTCAATATAAATCATCTCACAACCGCTGCAACATTTCCCTAATTCAAACCATCCATAGAATTAAATCAATTCTTTAACAATGTTTAACTGTTACTTTTTATAGTATAACCAACTGTATATATTGATTTATTTTATTCTAAAGATTAATTAATGCAACTCTGAAAATGTACCTTAACATTTTACCTAACACAGATTTTAATTTGAAGTCGCTAATTGAGCTGTCTTCTACATAATAAAATGTGCTACTTTGTACAAATTAAACGTGATTATTTATATTTATCTCTAATACTGGTATTAATTTTAACAGTAATCCTCGAAAAGTATACCGAATTGGCTGAAATATAAACTGGCCGTAGAGGACAATAGGCCATTTAATTTTTTGAATCAGAAATATAGAAATTTATTTATATACAATTATGTTACCAACAATAAATTTGCTATGCATATTGATATGCAAATTTATAACGAATTATTAAAGCACCAAAGTATATGTACCTAGAGTACAAAGCAGTATGTTATAGTTGAAACAAATATGTGACTTGACACTCAAGAAGTCCAAGATGATATTTTTTATTCATTTCATTACACCTCAAGATAAATCCTGGAAATATAAAATTATATAATAACTTGAAGAAGTAATTATTCCTACGTTATAGAGGCGGCCCCATTTTCACTATCTAACTCTTTGTCGGTGACAAGTTCTTTCAGTCCTTCGAATTGAGATTCGACTTATGAAAAATATTTGGAAATAAGAACTTAAATTTTAACTAAACAGATAACATAAGCCGATTTTAATTAAATTTTATTAATTTTAAGTTGATATTGGTATAACAATTGAACAAAAAAAGAACTTCATTGGCCGGGGGCTTTACACTACGGAATGGCGACACTTAACTGCATGTATAACATTTAATCGTTATAAATGACACCTTATATACCTTATTAATTCTTCTAGGATACTTAGAGTAAATTTGTATAAGTAGTAAATATATGTAGATCTCCTACGATGACCTAAATGCGTACACAATAAATTGTATCTGAAAAAATAAATATAGTAAGAATTTAACTTCGTAGACAAAAATCTAGCTTTGGTTGTCACGCCGCGTGACACGAACTAATATTATATAACTTAAACAATAATTATTACATAATTTCCCAATATTTTAAAACGATTAAAGTAATGTGCAAGATATTTGCACTAATCGGGAGTAGATTTTTCCTTTTATGATTACCGTTAGAAAAAGTACACATATAAATGTAATAATGATAACAGTTTAAAGATAGAAAATTGTACAAACGGCCCGGCCGTTTATTTATAAGCCGTAAACGAATACAATGAATGTACTTGTAACAAAAGTTTGGAAAGTCAAATTTACAAACACTTAACAATTTTGTATGTTTAATTTTTAATGGAGTTGTTACATTTAGCTGGTTGTTTAGGTTGTAGTTTATGAGCCAAATGTAACACGTCCTTTAAAAATGTACACAAATCCGTACCTAATTATTTCCTGACATTCGTATAGACTCAACCATAGCAGCGCTGTTGTCAATTAAATTGTTACATTAAAAAAATGCTTATTATCGTCTCAATGTTAGGAATAAAACTGGGCGTTACAAATAATTAACATATTATTTAAATATCT
>JAOSYY010000014.1:7578022-7600726 GCA_025727935.1 Hebomoia glaucippe | reverse complement strand
CCAAGTGAGTTAACTAGTTCTAATATTGTTAAGTTTTAACTTAAATATCCTCATTAATATTTTATTTATGTTTTTTTCAGAATGCAGGTGTCGTTATATTGATGGATGGTGTTGTAGTTTCAAAAATTGAAGAAGGTAACAATCCGATCACTTACATAATACTCCACCGATTCTATCATTTACAGCTCACCTTGATAAATATTTCAATTACAACTTCATTTGCTCGAATTTGAATAAAATTTTTCGTCTTTTCACGCCCTGGTCATTGACTTTCGTTCAAAAACATTATTAAAATTACAGGTAACTTGAAAGGCTTGACAGCTTACAGTATTTCTAACGTGTATGCTGAATTTTAGTCACTTAATTTAGTATACTTTTTTGATGTTGAGGTACACAATGGATCTTTTTTGAAATAGATACCGGTTCCATGGTTCTGGAGACCGGTACCCGAGCTCCAACAGCGGGACCTTATGCGTTTAGTCGATTGCCACCACCTCCTTCTCCACGCTTTTTTCTTACCGCCACACCACGAAATACTTGGATGTTCGCTAATGTTTCTATTGGGTATGTCTTAGAATTTAGATTTCTACTATTTCAGTTTCAAATATACACCACGTCTCCTGGATTTTCCGAGTAATTTTTTAAAATGTTTTGAAGAAGAATTCTAAAAATTGTTCCATATTTTTATAAACACAATCATCAATCAAACATCAATAGATTCTTTACAATTATAGAAATAAACGTAACCTTTTCAATGAACAATATGTATAAAATATTGAATGCAAATAATAAATCAATTCTATAGAAATGATGGGAAAGGCACAAGGGAAGGTTGGTCACCAGCATCACCTGGCAGTTGGTCTGTTGGAGCATTTGCTATACACCCTACCCTGGGTCTCGGAATAGCAGTTCCACAACAGTTCACTACTACAGTTCCCTTAGCTATGACGGCAGAAGTACCAGAAACCTTACAAAAAGGCGAGATGTTAGCAGCAGTCATAACGCTAAAGAGTTCATTAACTGTAGATACAACTACTGAAGTCACTTTCCATAACTCGGATCAATACTTCGAATTTGAGCCCCTAGAGAACACAGTCGACTCGTCAAAAAGTGAGTGTAAAATATATTTTTAGAACATTTCTAAAAATAATGATGACTTTTTAAAATCATAATTTCTTCCCCGTTACGATGATTCCCCAAACGGGTCGACATTCCCATCGTTATATATCCTTAAAGTACTCATAAGGGACAATTAAAAATTTTGTTCCATGCGACATTTATAAATAACTGTAAAATTAATAATACTCTTGTAATTGGTCAGAAATTGAATTATACCGACGTCTACGTGTGTCGGTGCCCGCCCGGGGCTCCGCCAGCACTGCGTTCCTTGTAAGTGCGATTCGAGTTGGCGAAGCCCCGGTCATCGTGGAAGCTACTGGGAATGGGGTCTCGGCATCACTCTTCCGCACTATTACTGTGAAGGTACCATGATATATCATTGAATATTATATTTTTACTTAACTGTTGGCATTCTAAAAAAATAGTTAAATTTATTTCATTATGTATTGCCTAATTTAAATATCGCAAAACCTATATTTGGGATATCGACATAATTACACTTTTTTATCCAAATTATTTTTAAAACGAACAGGATGGTTATGACGAAGAAGTGTGGTCATGGTCTTTGCTGGACGCACGTCGCGGAGTTGCCAGAGCAAATATAACTCTGTCACCAGCTCCTGGAACTAAGGTGAACGCAGTATCACTTGAAGCAGCCGGTGATTTGCTCGCGAACTCATTCCGTGTTTTAAAAGCTCCTTCCACTGTTGCTGCTGATGCCTATTACGCTTTACGACCGTTAGCGAGGGCCTGTATCTTGTTGGACTATCTCCAGGTAATGTTTACATGTGTTTATTCCTTCAAATGTATTCATTTTTATTTATTTATTAAATTTCCACTACACTATAGATTTAAATAAAATACTTACATAAATATATCAAAACTATTTTTAAATCTATGGAAATAAACCTATATTATACAACATATTAAAATTAAACAATAAAACTTCTAATATTAAAAACTAACAATTATATGCTTAGGGATCTAATTTTATTGGAATTATCTAAAATAGTGCGACAAGCAACGAACTGAATCTCATACAGCCTATTATGCGTTGTCTTGCCTTGTTAAAGAGAATTTATGGATTCTATACTGCACATGTATAATTTATTTATTTTTTAGGTAACTGAACAAGATGATGAAATCACAATATCAAAAGATGCTCGTGCACAAGCCTCAGTCGGTTATCAGCGATTGATGGCGTACCGAAGAAGTGACGGTTCTTTCTCAGAAGAAGTGGGAGACGACGCCGAACCTGATGTTTGGTAGGCTTTTAATTATGAAATTAACTGCTTCCAAATCTAATATGTACATATAATTAGCAAATATTGAAATACTACGATATAAAAAATATAATAAGCTTATTGGTAAATCAATAATTACTATTCCTCATTTTAATATTTAGGATGACAGCAATAGCGGCACGTTGGCTGTCGCGAGCGGCGCGCTACGTGGAAGTGTCTCCTGATACAGCTACTAGTGCAGCCCGCTGGCTCGCAAATGCTCAATCCACAGATGGGAGCTGGACATCGTCACCGCCCTCTAAACGCAACGCCCCAGTTGCTCAGGCTACATTACCGCTAACTGCTCACGCTCTACTTGCTTTTCTTGATTCAAAGGTTTATTATGTTGTAATTACTATACATAACACCACACATATATGACATTCTTGATACCATAAGACATTAAAGGAATAATCATACTGTATGATCATTGGATGCAACACATAACAATTAAAACTTATTTTGCAGGGAAGTGAAATTTTATATAAGAATGCGATGAATAAAGCCTTAGACTACGTAGCGCGTCACGTTACGGAGGAGTTAGATGCCTACACCCTGGCAATAGTGACAAGTACCCTTACTGCGGCTAGGCATCCCGAGGCCCAACGAGCTCTCCAACTTATGGAGCGATACGCAAATACAACAGGTAAGAGGAACAAATCATTGTCTTGCATAGTCAACGAAGGTTTATTATTCTACTTATGTACCGAACAATCAATACACTGAAGAAACTGAATAAACTCGCTAATGATATATCGAATATTAAAAATTGTAAATAATCCCCGACAATAAAACATCAAGCGTTTGGACAGATCTTCATAAAATACGCTTTCACATAAAAAAAGTCTAATAATCTTAGGACCTACGACCCTACAGATACGACAGATATTCTGTTAAACTTATAGTACCCCATTTTATATTGGAGGTTAACAGTGTGTATTCTGTTACCAATTTAATATTAACATAATAAAAGAACGTTAATCTTTCTAACAGGTTCTACTCTGTTTTGGTCACGCAAATTGTCTGGTTCTGAATGGCGTAACCCTTGGCTGAAGGGGAACAGCATGGAGGCTTCCACTGCTGCTTGGGGTCTACGTGCAATGCTCAACACGCGACTTGTTGAAGAATCCGTACCAGTCGCGAGGTACCTTTTACAAGCGCTGGGACCACATAACCAAGATCCAGATGTTGTAAGTGAATTTCTACATTATTACTAATTCATATTATTCTTCTTTTGAATATAATAAAATTCAAATGACATTGCGCATTCTTATTGTTTATCCTAGAGTATCTTTATTTTATTCTTAATAGCTGCAAAAAATGAAGGCGCGCTGTTGTTTTTCTTTAATAGGAAACATATAATATTATAATAGTGTGATGACAATATACTTCTAGTTGGACGCCTTGGCGCAGTTTGCTGAAGCTATAAAAACGTCAACAAAGTTACGCGTTTCCGTGAATGTGACCGGTTTCGAGGAGCCGCGACAATTCAACATTGACACCGATAACGCACTTATTATACAAACACAACTGGTAAATATTTGCTTGATTACTTTCTATTCATGCATTACAAACTGAAGTGTTAAAATATTCAGAAGTATGATATTATAAAGCATATTTGTGTCGTCTCAAATTAGTTTTATATTTTGATAACAGATACGTAACATTCGTTCTGCAAGTGCGGTCACCGAAGGTCGTGGTATTGCTGTGGTGGGGCTTAGTGCTGTGGGAAGCACCAATGTCACCGCGGCCTGGCCCCGATATACGCTAGATCCCAGAGTGGACCAAGTGTCCACTAAGGACCGCTTGCAACTATCCATTTGCATTGGGTATGTAAATCATTATTACTGTTTGTTTTAAAAGTTTTTATCTCATTAAAAGTTTAAGTATAATTTATTTTTAAAAAATAATATTTTTATTTTTTAAACGATCAGTGAGTATTCAACAATTTTTTGTATTATCAGTGTAGTTATTCTAAAGTCATATTGCAGATTTGTACCCGTGGGAAATGAGACTGAGAGTGGTCTAACACTCCTTACAGTTCAGCTGCCATCGGGATTCCTCGCCGATATAAACACTATCACGGAACTTACGGTAAGACGATTTTCAGGAAGAAGTTTTATACAAAATTAACCTAACCCTTCCCTCACATTTCTCGTGCCATAGGTTTTATGTTAGGAACAGGAAGTGGAAATGACTGTCATCAGGGAAAATCTTATGAAAATTCATAAAAATCGGACACTTGTGCATTAATAATGTTAGCATGGATTTTAATTCTATTTCCAAGTACCTAGGTCTAGGTAATTGGAAGATAGACAATATCTTAAAGTTAACTTAACAATTTAACCCCAGTGGCTGTTTTTTATTATTTTTTACAGTCAGCTCGACATATTGTGGGTGCTCGTTTGTCGTCCGGTGGGACACGTGTGTACGCGTGGCTCCGCGCGGGCCTAAGCGAGCGGTGCGCAACACTCGCCGCGCCAAGGGCGCTGTACGTTGCGAGGCAACGACCCGGCTGGGCTACACTGATCGATCTTTACGACTCCAGTAAGAAAACATTGTTCAAAACTTATTTAATCTAATAATGTATGTATTTAAAATTAGTAACTGGACACCAATTCCTTCGATATTCAAAATAAAATAGCTAGAGGTAGAAATAAAAGTTTAATGCGGTGGACACGTTAAACATAAATGAGAGACTGTCGAGACTGGAACTGAGGTAGCAATCAGCATATTTAAAATTATTCGCTTTAGCAAAATTTTTTTTTGATTAAAAAATGTTTTCAAGTTGCTAATATATGTATGTATATAAAACAATATGTTAAAGGGAATTGAAAGCTGACAATTGTATGTTTTTTCAAGGTCACCGAGCCCGTATGTTCTTCCGGGCTATACCTAGCAGTGGGTGCGACGTGTGTCGGTCTTGGCCGTCTTGCGCACGTGCTTGTGGCAGCATCGCTTCGCAAAGAGCGCCTGACGTCACAACTGCGGCACCTGACTCTGCCGCTAGACATGCCTCAGTCGCTACTATAGTACTCATCACTACGCTTTTATTACTACGATAATTTACAAAACAATAAAATTCTTATATGCACGATAACTAGATAATAGATTTTTGATTTTATTATAATCGCATTTTTAACATGACTGGTAAGATCTTGTTTTTGTGATATAATAGCGCATAAAAATATGTGTATATTAAGAAAAATGTATACAAAGTAACCTAGATTTGATTAATACCTAACACTTGTGATGTGACTAGAACTGATTATAGTTTTTTAGAAAATTACTGTAAATAACTCTTGCTATAAGTTAAACATAGTGAAAATTAATGTTTTAAATAAAACCACTTTCTAAGATCGATTAGTTTTACTTTAACAAATTTAAACAAAAAAATATGAAATAACACTTAGTACATAATTAATTAGCTGCATCATATGTTTCGAAGAAAATAGTGTATTTAAAAATCTATTTTCGATATCATCCAATGGAAAAATCCAAGTATTGAGAATGACATAGTAAGTGGTACAGCTGAAGCCTTTATCCAGCCCCATAAACTGAAATCATTTACCTCATTAATGACATATTTAATCAACTTTAAATTATTTTGTAGGCGTCTGTAGGGATCATTTATGAAAATATACCTAACTAGACAAATAATCCATATACTTACTCATAAGGATCATCTGATATGTAGAACGGGTCAGTCGGTAGTAAGCCACAGTTAGCTATAAACACTCGCTTTGTCGGACGATCATCGACATCCGTTGGTGTATGCTCTATTACGTGAACAATGTTTTGACCTTCCACCACCTGGTTTGAATTAAAATTTAAGAAATAAGCACAATAATCACACATTTTTTTAAATAACAGCACTAAATAAGAATTTCCGTATGTGACACTGGCCATGTATACGAAAGAAAATATATTGTATTTTGTCAATTGTTATGGAATATAATTAATTTATGAAATATTAACTTACTTTTCCAACGACTGTATGTAAACCATCTAGCCATGGCGTACCTTTTGTAGTTATAATGAACTGACAGCCATTTGTATTTTTACCTAGTAACAATATTTTACAAATATATTTCACATTAAAAAAATTACAAACCGTTCTATTTAATTCGGGATTTTAGCGCAAAGCGTATTTCACGAATTATATTTGTGGAACCGAAGAATTAAATTTCTAACACATTTTATTATTACCTTTATTTGCCATAGATACAAATCCAGCATTAGTGTGTTGGGTATCTAAATTCTCATCGTCAAATACTTCACCGTAAATGCTTAGGGAACCAGAACCATTGTCAGACACAATATCACCTCCTGAAAATTAAAAAAAAATAAAATACAATCAAAGGCAACACCATTACTAACTCGACAAGGCGCAGATTATTGCAAGGTAACCCACTTACCTTGCAACATAAACCTTTTAATAATTCGATTAAAACTAGTTCCTTTATATGACTTTCCGTTAATGCCTTTCGTTGCAAGAGTTTTGAAATTTTTCACTGATTTCGGTGCTAAATCTCCAAACAGTCCAATAACAATTCTGCCCAACGGTTTTTCTTCATTTTCTATATCGAAGAATACTTGGTCTGTTACTCGAAATTGTCGAGCCTGAAAAAACATTGTTATATATATTTTTTTATTTTAGTTTTTAATAGAAATACTAAATATAGTTAACTTATGTTTAGTAGCATTATCTCTAAAAAGTAGTTAGGTTAATTTAATCTTTACATACAGTAATATTTGCAATCGATTGTAATAGAAATACTAATAAAATAATAACTCGATGGTGCATATTTAAGGAAAATTAAAACAGTTAAAAACCACCACACAGCTGTTTTTCCGAACAAATACTATCACTTTTGCGTTTATTAAAATTGGATTAACTGTGAATCCTCACAAGTGCCGCAAACTGAAAGCATTATTTATTTTAATTTTGAATTTCATCACCTGTTTTTTCAATAGCGCTTATTTAATTAACATTACAAGCCTATTATTATATTTTCCCAAATACAAAGGGCCATTATAAAAACTCTATTACGTTATATCATTATTCATTGAATACCCATCCGTGGTAAATAGATGAATTGCAATGATTGTAAAAAAATTATGTTGTTAAAGCTATAATATATATTCAACTACTAGACCCAGTAAACTTTGTTTTGCCACATAAATGTATATCACGATGTTTTTGAAAATATAATATAGTCTTCTTTGATAAATGTACTATCCAACACTGAAAGAATTTTTCAAATCGGACCAGTGATTCGTGATATTAGCGCGTTCAAACAAACAAACAAACTCTCCAGCCTTATAATATTAGTTAGATACTTTTACGAAAAAAGTACCAGGCAATCATAAGTTAGTAAGAGATCTGCCAAACTATACCAAATTTTTTTCTCTATATCTAATATAGTAAGACGTAACAAAAATTGTATAATTGATGTTTTACTAAGATATCATGCGGACTTTGTTCTTTCTCTTAAACGCCATGTCTTCAAGAACTGCTGTTGTTATATTATATTCATTCAGCAGAGTCAACGTGATACCTTGTTATTCTGTGAAACTTTTAAAGTTGAAAAAATTACCAACCCGTATTGTTACTTTTTTAATAATTCCGCAATTTTGACATGACTTTGTATAAATAAACACAGGACAAAAATTAAAAAAAAAAACAATTGTAAAACTTATATTGACGGTACTAGCATTTTGTTATTATTTATAAGGTCTGTTTAGGTATTTTTAATATTACAAGTAATAGTTTTATCATTTTTTGTAATGGTCACACTGAAAGCCGGTCGGCAGTGTAGTGCAATTATATTGATCTTTCAATTTTGTTTTTATTGTTAATTGTTAAATTCGTATTGTTATTATTAACACAAAAATAAGAGAATCTTAAATACATTAAGCACGAGAGTTTTTGTTGTTTTCTGAATAATCCAAATTTTTGCCAAAGGATATGGCTAAAATGACCGTGAATAATACTATTGCACATCAGCGTTTAATTCTGAGCGGTGATCGCGAAAGGTACAGCATTAATTTTATTTCTTTTAAAAAATATAATATAATTTAAATATAACATGTTGCTTCATTTCATTTCTCTAATTAAAATACGATATATTATGAAGATAATTATGTCGTGTTATACCAACTAACATTAAGCATTACATTATACCTGCATGTTTTGAAAAAAGTATTTAAATGAATTTTAACTTGTTGTGTCGTATGATTAACTCACATAAAAAATATATCGTACACTCAATGTAAACCAAACAAACAATTTAAAAAAGAAAATTTGTATCATTGAAATATTTTAATATATATTAAAAATTAAGTATTTAATATTACAATTTACCTATAATATATTTAGTTCATTTATTAGTTTTTTACTATAAGCTTTACTGTATGCTATTAATTTGCAATACCAACTACAGACATTGCTGCTATATAAAACACTATATACCGGTACAATCTTAAATATTATGATAATCAAAATTGTCACAGTAACTTGATATATAATGATTTTTATTATAGGTTCAAAGAACTTCTGAGAAAGAGACTGATAGAATGTGGATGGCGTGATCAAGTGCGAATGCTGTGTCGAGATGTGGTAAAAGAAAATGAAACATCTAACATAACATTTGATATGTTAGTGTCAAGAGTCACACCAAGGGCTAGAGCCATTGTTCCCGATACAGTCAAGAAGGAACTTTTGCAGAAGATCAAGACACATTTACTTACTCAAAAAGATCAGTAAATAAGATTATTAACTTAGGTTTCATATGTAACAACACATATTCAACTGTATTCTTCTAACATTTATTAAAAATAAATAAAACCACTTATTCCAACCAACAGTATATTTTATTTATAAACATTTTAACCAAATATACATATTGCTTGTATAATACTGCTAATAGATCATATTATATTTGATTGAACATCACGACTTAATTGTCATGGACATGTTATGGAGAACGGTAAATTACTTGAACTAAATAATATATGGCATACTAGTTATTTACACTGCTCTTGCCACAATTTTATTTATTGCACTGCTCCTTAATTAAAAACCTGCAAGACAAAATCATTAGCCTTGCATAATGCATACTACTAATACCATAACCAATTGAAAACTGTAGGAATATTATATAGGTATGTTGGCCCAATCAACTTAATATAACCATGAAAACCCCTCTACAAAACAAAACGTGTTCATTACAAAAGATTTTTGAGCAAGTATTATTTGAGTAGATTCTTAAAAACCACAACAGAAATTTACACAATATATTGGAATAAGATTTCTATGTTCAGATCTAAATGTAATATTGTTTTACAAAAACGTAATGATTGTACTTTTATAGATTATAGCTTATTATCTACAAAAACACAAATTATAATTTGTTGTACACAAAAGAATGTCTTAAGCTTAACTAATGTAGGTATAATAATAAAGTAGTAAAAATTTAAAAACCTGTACCGATTTTTAAGAAATCATTCACAGATGTTTAACAGAAAATAGTAAAAAAATACATAAGAAAGTTAAATAAAAGCATTTTGGAACTCAAAAAAAAAAAATAGTAATAATGAGCAATCATATTCCTTATAGAGTTAATAATATGGATACTTAAAGCTTTAGCTTGCCTTCCAATTTCTGATACCTATTATAAATTATACATTTATTTTTATTATTATATACAAAGGTAATATACAAATGGAATGTTTTATGGACTTGAAAGTACAATACCTGTCTAGGTATGTATTCATAAATTTCTGATCACAAACAGCTTAATAATTATAATATCAGTACTCTCTTACGTCATTACATCTAATAGTTTTTATTTTTCTTAAAATTACTATTCTGATTTCATTTATATAATACATTGTTTTTAATTATGCTGCCAATTACATTGTAAACAAGTTTTAGGGGCCGCTTTCTTTCCCTTATCATTCATGACATTAAATCAATTTGTATATTTAATACTTTTCATTTTAAAAATAATAGTTTTCTTGACAGCTGCTGAAAAAAATGTTAATAAAAATATAACTTACTGTTACTAAATTAATTAACACATTTAGTTGCACTTTACATTTAGATTACAAATTTCAATCAAATCGTATTTGGGTAATGCAATTTTATTAGCCTTTGAAAACAGTTGTGCGCGGTACATACACTAAACAATTTCATATCAATGATTACCGTAGCCTATAATAGGCCCGTTTCTTAATTGAAAATATTAATGCCAGTCACAATGATTATTACAAAACATGGGTAAAAATCATTAATATAACTTATATCGAAGAGATTCATAATAAACTTAATTTAAATATAAAATAATTAGACACTACGATAACTATGGAAAATATATTTAGTGTATACATACATGTCGTGTAGTAATAACAAGCCATAACATAATACTTATGTCTTCCAACATGGCATAATAAAATTTCCAAATAAACAACTCAACAGTATTAGCTACTATTGGCTATTCACAACCCGCGTACAAGTCACGTTCAATTTGATTCCTTTGGCTCTTTATCTTGGATTTGTTACGATATAGGTGAAGTTCTATTTTCATAGAATCCAGTACTAAATATAAATTAGACAAAAATCCAATTTTGATTACTAAAGCCTATGGTTTATATTCATTATGTACTTAATCATAGCTATTTACCTAATAACCACGGACAAGTCTGTATCAAATTTCCCAAACCAAATGGAACTTAACATTTATAGCTAGATAACTTATTATAATAAACAAAGTCTATCTATCATGGTTTATAATGAGCAGCAATCTAAATTCACAAACAAATTAAATATTTCGATTTAATACTACGTTACTGAGTAACGATAAATTCATTGCAATTCCTCTAAATATTCGAAAACATCACTCGAACATCTTAAAATTTTTCTAATTCAGAAATCGGAATTTCTCGACGACTATAATATATATCGCAGATCTATAGCTTAAAATAATCATGATATATTTCTTAAGTCAAAAGAACTGAAGAATATTTTAATATATTTGATTTCTCCGTGGATATGGCGATTGTTTTGGTAACCCGGTGATACCGAGAGCGTTGGGAGTTTTGGGGGTGCAATTGTGCGGATTATGTAAGAGGTCTGCGCGCACGTTGCCTCGAAGCTGGCGCGCGAGTCACGAGAACGAGCGCAGACGCTAGCGCCATGCGGACCGGAGCGCGCGATCCACCTGGCAACCTACACAATATGAAAGAATATTATATTTCATTATTTATTTTAAAACGGTGTTGTTTCTGGCATCCTGATTAGAAAGATCTACTTTATAATAAGCAAGAAAAGCTAATTAAAAATATTTAAATTATCCTTTTATTTTCATTAAAACTGAAAATAAATTATAAATCGTAATGCTTTTGAACGAGCTGTTACAGCATGACTATTATGTCAACAACTTGTTATCTGTAAGTTTAAGAGCACAGGGGGCAAAATAGACTCTAGTGTTGTATACAAAAGTATGTATAAATTTTGCCTAATGTTATATCTACCTGACGAGTAGGGAGGTGACTGCTGCGCGACCGTCAGCAGTGGGTTCAATTGCAACGGGCTGCACTTCAGCTCGCCGCCTTCCGCCTCCTGACAATAGCACTACTACGCCCGCAAATGGACGCTTTGCCATGTGTAACATCTAAACAAATTTTAATGTATTATTAAAAACTGTGTGAAATATGTTGTTGTCACATCAGCAACTGTATGTATGAATATGTGAAATAATTTACGATATTTAAAATGTTCTAAATCTGAATGTAGAGAAGATAATTTTTCCTGTATAACAGATTGTTACTTTTTTTAGTGGTTATTTATTTACGTACCTCCACAACGTGTCGCCTTCTCGCCCTACGAACATCTGCGGCTTGTTTCGCCTTCCAAGCGACAACACACGCAGCCAAAAATAAAAAGAAGCATGAGAAAAATACAGAGAAGAATACAAAGAGATCGATGTGTAACTGATCTTGTCTGAAAAATGCGATTCCAAAGGACGCCGAGCCCTCTTCAGTGTTCCTCGCCCGAATTATGATATAGAATTTAGTGTGAGTCAAATCATGAACATTTTGCGGAAAAGTTAGGACAAGCCTGTTGCGAAGATTTCTAACGCGCAACAAAACATTCCTTTTATCAACTGTCACGTAAGTCGCTAGATCCTTCGCTGTATAGTCAGCGAAGGCGTATTCTGTCTTATCATAATACCAAATAACTTTTGATTTTTTTGGGACATGTTCATCGAAAGACGGCATTTTCCTAAAAGGAGCGTGTTTGTAGTAGCTCCTATCTAACTCGACTGCGTGTGAACCGGTGGACGAATTAACTGAAACGACGTATGAGCTGTCGTTAGGGCTCATATACAAATCTACAGCGCCCTGCGTCACATCTACAATAACCCGTATATCGACATTCATGTATCGAGGGTTTACAGCCACGAAGACGGTCTGGCCCGAGTACAAAGGCCGGGGTTTAATTTTGCACTCATCTGAAAATTAGAAAATATTATTTCAAAATTCTCACAAACAAATAATGTATACAACACTAGTAACATTTTCCCACGGTTTCACTCTCTGTTGTTTTGTCAACAACTTACAATTGTTCATTTTGAATACATTTTTTAGCTGTCAGACATGCGCTTTGTACTGATTTATTGTATGTTTAGACTATAAAAAATGACTTACCAATCGATTTACCGTCAAAGCAAATCTTGTTTTCAATATTAATCGTCTTGTAACACTGATGGCCGTTTCTGGGGTCACCCATATACAGATCCTTGCATTTGACACATTGATAGCGCCAGCACTCCTGCGCAGAATTCTTACTCGAGCTAGAGGTTTGACATGACGTGTCACTCTCCGTGTTGTTGCCGCAATTGCATTTTTCACCGGTTACTGGGTCACATGTATCCCCATGTCCGTGGCATTCACATCTGTACGACATATTTTAAATATATAGTGCACTTGGATTTAAAAAGTATACGCTTTACATTTTATAAGAGAGTCGTTTATATTTACGGTTATAAAAGAAAGTGATGTTTCCTAATGTATACCAAGAATATTTTAAGTTGATAAAAGTCCATATGAGTTTTGTGTTTAATAAAATATATCTATATCAATTGCCGTTCATTACTATCGCTTTAACTCAAGAAAGGCTTGACTGATTTAAAAACACTTGATTTTGTTCGTTTTTAATTAGGATTTAAAAATAAAAATCTAAGGCAAAATTAAAAAAAAATGTTTAAATATCGACTTAAAATACATAATAATGTATTGAACTACTTTTGGACTACTTACTGTCAGTATGTGGACTGGCAGTTAGCAAATGTTATAACGAATAAAACGGGTTACTTTGTGCCATAACAGATTCTAAAATAGTCAATATATATAAATTTAACGCCAGTGATATAAATAAATATTCCCACTCACGGTCGACAAGCGTCTCTAAAGTCTTCTGATCCTCTGAAAAAGCCTTCTATGCACCGTTCACACCGGGGTCCATCCGTATTGTTCGCACACCTCACACAGCGCGCCTTTGCGTCGCGATAGTAATCCTCCAAGTCCGTACTACTGACGTCACGAGATGCCAGCGAGATATCACCATCATTTGAGCAAACGGACGTGTGTCCGTGACAATACACGGAACATGGTATACATTGGCCGTTATCAGTTGGATCACCCACGAAATTCGGTTTACATTTCTCGCATTGACTCCCCTGAAACAGCATTTACAGTTATAACACATACATACATATAAATAAAGTCTGTTTGTAATATCAAAATAACAGTTTATTTCGGAATGCACATAAAAGAATAAACTATAGATTACTTGTAACAGAAACAACACAATTTATAACATTTTGTCTATAGACATGTTTGTTCCGGTAACCCCTGAAACGGTTTGAGCGATTTCGACGGGACTTTCACTAGTAGATAGCTGATGTTATGACGATACAGAGACTACTTTTATGTCAATGTATGTAATCGTGTATTCATAAAATTATCGCGGTTGAAACCGCTGCACTCGCAGGGCAGTAACTTAAAAATATAAAAATAGACTATTGTCAGAAAACCACTAACCATAGTGTTATTATGGCACTCAATACATTTGTCAAGTTTGTCTGGGCCCTCACAATGGGAATGACCGTTACACTGACACTGTATGGTACAGTTGGCGCCAACGTAACCGAAATCGCAACGACATACATCCGGCTGCACACACGCACCACGGACACAGCCTTGCGAACACACTGCAGCGCACACGCCTCCAACACGTTTGTGACCTTCCCCACAAAGACATTCGTAACCAGTAGGCAAGTCACGGCAAACCTTAACACAAAAAAATAATATTTTAAAACATACAAAAACTTGATCAATATAGCTCAATATAAGTAATTTTTTTTATTTGTTACCTCAGAATCTTCTTTACATTGGTGGTGATTATTTTCACATTCATTTTCCGGAGGACAACGTGTATAGTGCCATGAAAAGGTTTCATTTGTATTGTTTGATTCGTGGGCGTCAGCGTATACCGCAGCACACGTGGTGCGCGTTGAATAGTCCAGAGGAGAATCTATCGAACCTTCCGTGCAAACGCCCTCGCCATTTGCGCCTTCAACCGCGCACCACCCACAGTGTGAGTGATGCAGACATTCAGAACACTGATCAAACGTTCCACATGGTGCTGGACATTTATTTTTATCGGCCTTCGTCAAAACCAGGCCACAGACTCCACCGGCACAATAAAGTGGCTGATACGCGGGAGATATGCAAGTGCCCAGATAACTAGCCCAATGACATTCTGAAAATCCACCTTCTGCGCCATCAGAGGTGAGACACGATTGACAATCTTCATATAGATGGCATCGGCTCGGACATTCATTTTTATTGGAGCCAAAGAAAGAATGTCCCAATTTTGTGGATGCAGCGCGGATACTCGTACGGCCTTGTTCGTCGTTTAGTATGCATGTCCAGTTGTAAAGTTCTGTCGGATCCCCCGCAGTTCTCACTAACTGACCTTAAATATAATAAAATAGTTTTAGCACTGTAAGATCATTTTATATAATACACACTCCATATAACCTACCTTCTCTAGTTGCAAGTCTAGTCCACGAACACTGATTAGATGATACACACTTATCACAGTCTGAAGCTACACATCTTAATTCGGGGCATTGATCGACATCGCTGATATAAGTAGTTCCAACGTTACATTTCATACTCGTGCAGGATTCATCCGTAGGTACACATTCCCCTAAAAGTTAAACAATAAATATGACTACAGCTAGTTAGCTAGTGAGTCAGCACTCCGCAAACATTATTTTAAAAAATGTACAGAATAGTGAACATTTAAAGTTGTATGTATTTTTTAATGTCTCATCTAAAATTTCGGTATAAAAATAGATAACAACCTAATGACAAACCTACCGAATATACATAAAAAATTTCATCAAAATCGTTCAAGCCGTATCAGAGGAGTACGGTAACTAAAATTGTGACATGAGAATTCTATATATTAGATAATAGTATGTAATCTAATAAAAGGGGTGTTTAGAGACCGTACCTACACCAGCGGCACAAGTTTCACACCACCTGCATGCCGCTTTTTCTTCTGGGTATAAAGGCCAGGCAGCTAAGCAAGTGGTACATGTCGTAAAGTTTTCACACGGCCGTCTAGCCACCAACTCTTCGTCACAAGCGGCACCAGCGTTAGTGGAAACCCTGTCGCTGCCTTCACAACCCGGTTTATCTACTGAATAGCATTTGTTGTACTTTTCCGTACTACAGAAACTACAGCCCATGTGGCTACGACACTCAATTTTACTTGAGCTCCACAACGAACATAGATCATCGGGCAGTGTTATACGGGTAACCTGGCAATTTGCACTGCCAGTCCATCCACCGACTATGTACACATTCCAATCGTTTTCAGACTCCATATCGATTGCCATAGCGTGAGCTATCGTACGTGGTGGCGGGTGATCCAGTACCGAAGGACCTTAAAAATTTTAAATTGATTAAAAACAAAAAAAGACAAATAAAAAATAAAATATCTGTTTTATGAAACTGACAACGTTTTTTCTTAATACATAAGAAATAATACCTATAAACAGTAGCGGATTACCCGGTAACAAGAAAAGCGAATGTTACGGTTTACTTTACTACCAACGATTTTATAAACTTAATAACTAAAGAAAACAATGGGGCTTTGATAAAATTTGCTACAAGCCTCCCACTGGTTTAATCCGGCATTGCCTATAAAGAACACTTAAAAAAGAAACAATGTATAAAATTCTGTCTCTGTTTGTCCGTTTGTTTCGGCTGATTTCTTTTCTTCGCCATGTAATATAGGCTAATCACACTCTTTCTCATCAAATATAAATAAAATCATCACGAAAAACGTGGAACACTGTTATCTTTATCATCATCATTCAAAAAACTTAACGCGAGTAAAGCCATGGGACACCCATAGTATATAATAAATTAAATATACCATACAAACCTTTTGAGAGTTTCACCCACTGATTGCAACTGTAAAAATATGCAATAAGAGAATTTGTCCTCCTATCTGGTATTGTTCTGCCTCCAAATACAATCATGTAATCGTTTGTCGTAACCGCAGAATGCAGAAATGTAGGTCGGGGCAAATTTTCGAACACATTTAAACCTGGAAATGTTGGTAACTCGCTCCACTTTTTAGTTGGATAATGGAATGAAAAAAGCTTGTTAGAAATCGTTGTACCATTGTAACTATACAAAATTCCACCAAAGACGTAAAGACTTTGGGAAGTTGTGTGATAAACGGTACTATGGCCAATAATACCTTCGGGTTTCGACCCACTACAATTTATTTTAAGCCATTTATTATGGTCTAAGTCAAATTCCCACATATCTGACATAAATCCTTCTTCTAACGAAAATCCTCCTATAAGAACTAAACTTTCATAATCTTGATATTTTTGCAAAGTCAAAGTATGCCCTGCAAGCGGTGGTGGCTGGTCATCCTGACTTTTGATATGACTCCAACGTTGATCTTTTAAACTAAACTGCCAAAAGTCTCGTAATGTCTTATTTTGACTAGTTTTTTCGTCTTTTTTCTTCAAGCCACCGTATATATAAATATTTTGTTTTGAATGATATATTTCTGAAGCGTGAAAATAGCGACCTTCAGGCATTTTTGCATCAGGCGTAGCTTCGACAGTTACTTGCATCCATGTATTGTTTTTAGTATCATAAAATCTTATATCATTTAATGGTCCATGTGATAAGGAATATCCCCCAAACATCCACAAACCTCGTCTATCTGCTACTAAGCTATGGCCAAATCGCGGAAGTGTTTTTCGAAGATGATCAAGTCCATCAGACAGAAAATCGGAATCGAAAAGTTCCGTAAATACTAGTTGAGATTTGTCAAGTTTTAATGAGCAATCGTCGCCACCGTATCCCTCATTACAAAGGCATCGCCCATAATTCATATCACAAACTCCCCCGTTAAGATGTTTACTGCAATTGTTACGACAAATTTCTATATTGCATTCAAAACCTCCGTAACCCTCACGACATATACAATGACCGTTGTTACATACTCGAGGCCACGTGCAATGGCCGTCGCATGCTAATACTTTGAAAACACCTTCAAATCCTTGATCGGGCTGGCTTTGTTTGTAATGAATAGTTAAATTTCCACTTCTTGCTTCAACAACTCCCGATGATGCACCATTACAAAACACTCCCAATAACTGACTCTGTTGATTATTACTTATATCCGGTACACCTCCTAACCCATCGTAAACGTAGACTGCATTTTGATCACACGGCACATTAAGCGTTGTAGAATTTACGGTGAATTGAAGGATAGCATCCTTAATGTCTTCCGAAGATATAATCCACAGACACTCCTTGGTTGGACCTATACTTGTTATATCAGGGTCTGTCTTATGTGATCCGATCCCTTCAGTTTCATTAGCTTTTAACATACCTCTAGGCTCACACTGATAATAGCATCTGCCTCCATGTCTAGGATCTCCATAAAACTTTCGCTTACAGTGTTCACAGTTTTGACCTTCTGTGTTGTCTTTGCAGATACATTCTCCGGTCGCAACGTCACATATTCCACGTGATTCATCTCCATGGTCGTTACAATCACAGCGGCGGCATCCCTGTCCAGTTGTCGCGTTTCCATGACTTCCTGGTTTACAGGACTCACAAAATTCACCCTCCGTCCAGTCTTGGCAAGCGTCACATCGTCCAACACCAGTCTTACAAAACGAATGATTATGGCATCCGCAATTGATTGAACAATCGGCCCCCGTCCATCCCAAATCGCAACGACACTTGTATTGAGGAGCACCAAGACAAAAGCCGTGAATGCAAGTGTTATAACAGGTTCGCATACAACTTTTGCGACCGTCGCCAATATAACCTTGTTTACACTTACAAGTGTAAGATCCATGTGTGTTGTTACAGACTGCGTTCTCATGACAATCGTGAAGCCCAAGTCCACATTCATCCACATCGGGACATTGGGCGTACGCCCATCCCGCGTCCACAGATGTCACATTAAGAAGGGATGCACAGTCCACGTGAGAACGAGTAAAGTCACCTTCAGTGCAAACTCCGTTTATTGGATTCTCGAAAGAGTGACACCAACCGCATCCCATACTTCTAAGGCAGGTTGCACATTGAACATGTGCTTGACAAGATTTGCATTGTCCAGATTTTTTAGAGACATCATCAGTTGGGGAAGAAGCACGATCAAGCCACTCGCGACACAAACCGAACTGATACTCGCTAGTATATACACTGAAGCTGAAACACTGCCGTGTTGCTTCGCACCAAACGCAACGGCCGCGTTCGTCGAGACAGTGTTCGCAGTCAAGTCTCATCCGGCACGGTGCGGGACATTCTGAAGCATCAACAATGGCTCCACTCGCTCTACCGCGCCTGGCACACCTCGCTTCGTCCGCCCACCATTCGCAATAATTCCCCGATACACAGCGCTCACAGCTTATATAATTTGAACAATTTGGACATGCAGCGGGTTGCAATGTTAGATATCGCCATTCATTATCAGAACTACAAGTTATCTCTTCATCGACGCTTCTTGATTCACATCGATTCGTAAGCTCGCACCACCCACAAGCGGCATCAGAGAGGCATAACAGGCAATTGTCATAGTTCGAACATTTTCCGTCAGAATAAGGTTCTAAGAATTCAAAAGTGAAAACCTAAAAGAAAATTAGAAGATTACATTATATTTCCATATATTGTCATGAAATGAGACATGGTAACGATAGTTACCTTCGTGTTTTCCTGTGACTTGTTATGAAGCAGTTCCATTTTAGCATGATAATGAGATGCATATAGACCAGTGTGTAGAGAATCGTTTGCATGCATGTCTACAGCCAACCGCCCGGGTAGTAATATCGGCCAATCAACGGGAGCACACACAGAATTCTCAGTTATATTAGCTACTGGTTCAGGTTTATCGCCTAGCATAACTGTTAGGTTCGCATGGCCGGCACAAACGTACAATGACTCCCCGGTGCCATTCCAATATTGAGGTATGTGTAACCAACCCTTGAGTCGAGTTTCACTAGTACCTGTAATGATATTATTACTTCCCCCTCCCGCACCCCAATCCACAGTAGTCGCATTGACGACCGTAACGGCATCAGGGTGGTTCCAGTCAGCTGGTTGTTGAAATCTGAGAAACGTAAGCCCTGGCCTCTTGTCCAGAACTTTGCATTCTTCCGGCGTAGTTACTTCAGTCCCAGTAGTCCCCCACCAGCCTGGATTTTCTGATGGTGTATCTTCTCCACAAACGCCATAATTGTCTGATACAAAAACATCACAAGAATTATATAAAAGGTACTAATAAGTTATAGTATATTTATATACACTTGATACATACCGTCTTTATGATGACACCGGGCGTTTTGAACGCACCAACTGCACTGATATAAGCCTAGTTTAGTGCTAACCGATGACAGCGGTGTCCGTGAACTGTTAACTCCCAGGGGTGGGCCATGAATAAGGCAGGACTGACAGTCACCCAGCGCAGGACAAATGCCACCACAGCGGATAGACTGCAAGTTTGTTGTACAATTCGAACCGATGGTGCGTCCGTAACAAATCTGAAAAAACAACACTAAATATATTAAAATTTTGTTGAAGTTCCAATAATTAAGTTATCCTGACCGGATTGTACTTGGCTTTCTATTGAGTGTGTTATTTTTATTATCTATTTCATCTCTCTAATCTATGAAACATTAAAGTAATATTCCAAATTTAAACTACGTGAGATTGCAATAATCTTTACAGTTTTAGGATCAAACAAATAACAAGCTTTATCATATTTCATTCTCTTTATCACGAAGTTAATGCCAATAGTTTAATAAGGAAAAGAAATGTAACTCACGTCGTCAGCTGAGCACCAGCCGCACTCTGGGTCCGCAAGACACTCTGGCTGGGTCCGATGGCGAGGACAGGCGGATTCAGGGTCCTTTTTCGTAATACCAGCATGCCAACTCGGCACTACGTATGCCAACAGATCGCCTGAACAAACAAAAATATACATATATAAAACTGAAGTGTCTGCTATTAATATCAAAATTTTAATTGTTATTATGATAAAATATAAAAGTAATTTATAAAAATTGTTTGTCTGCTTCTACCGGCTACTCTCCGAAATGACTAGACCAATTTGGCTCTTATTTCATCATCGTCTTAATTACTTCTAAGAGTAATGTATAGGTATACAGGGTGTTTTTGGACTGCTCCCGAAAATGAAAACTGGTGATAGTAGTTATGACAACTTTGATGATGGGACGGAAAAAAAATCGATCCTGACTATTAAAAAAGTCATATTTTTAAAACGTTTTTTTAGAGTTATTTACGTTACATCATGTTTGCACAGCTAAATGAAACGATAACTTCATAAAAAATACTGAAAAACAAACCAGCAACTCTAAAAAAAAACGTTTTAAAAATATGACTTTTTTATAGTCAGGGTCGAATTTTTTATCCCTCCCATCATCAAAGGTGTCATAACTGCTATCACCAGTTTTCATTTTCGGAAGCAGTTCAAAAACAGCCTGTATATAAATTAGTCAAACAAAATAATCTCTCTAAATCTACTTCTACTGGGGTATGTTTACATGCATTTTCACTAATATGATATATTAGCTACGCCCCAAAGTTTCACCCGCTTGGTGATGAAAATTTTAATAACGATAATACCAACGGTTATTGCGGCACACGCCAGAATATCTCGCAAATGGTAGATTTTTCCTACTTACTTAATATTTATTGTAATACTTAGGATAATTCACACTATATCTATATAAATTATAGCCTGTGTGTTATTCTGTAGTTATTGCGTCAAAAAGTAATGAACATACATACATACTTTCGATTTCATATTATTACGAGTAATAGGATGTATAGAATACAGCTTCATAAAAAATTCCATTCAAAGTGAGTTAAAATGACTTCTTAATCTAATTTACATTTATCAACGACATTCGTACCATGATAATTACATAATATTTGCAAATTGTAGCGGAAAATAAAGATACAAACTTCTATTGTTTATTGTATTGAAAATTGAACACTAGAACAAGTAAAAATAACATATGAGCACATTATGTTGTACATTTTAAAACTATTTCAATTGCATACAATTAACATAATTGAACAGAAACACATAAATTACTTTATATGTGTAGACTTTATGTAAACAATACAACTGCATTATTAAGATACTTGATAATGAGATGAATTATTTTTAATGAGTCTACGCTTAAAAAGAGTAAATAATATTAAATTTAATGTAAAAAGCGTTATGTTGCTAATTATTGGAAGTAAGTATTATTATTATAATATTTAGTTTAATTAATCGGTAAGGTGATGTTTAGAAAATGAAACTTCCTAGTTGATCAAAGTAGTGGACGGATACTAGACTTACACCGGATTCCGGAGAGGAAATTATTTGAAACTACCTGAATATGCTGAAAAATCTAGTTATAATGAAACAAATTATTGTTTTGTCCTTTATATCCGTGCATTTTCAAATTAATTCGACGTTTTGATGTGCTCAAAAATTTATTTCAAAAATTCCGTCACACACATACATAATATTATACGTGAAGCTAAGCTCTATTTTTTTTTTGTTGAAATATATTAAAAAAATATATTTTCTGTTATTACCATTGACGTTGCCGTGATATCCACCCGCAATGAGTAATGTAGACGGAGGCTTCAATGCTGCAGC
>JAOSYY010000014.1:7559416-7569866 GCA_025727935.1 Hebomoia glaucippe | reverse complement strand
TCTCTCTTACAGAGGTTTCTGTTTCTCGCTAATAGAGGTTTTGAGAGCTTAAAATGACGGGTCCTGGCTATTACTCTTACTTATAGAGTTTTCTCACTTATCCAGGTTCAACTGTATTGTAACGAAGAAAGATTGATTGGTAGAAAGGATAAACGTTGAATTGAAACTTCAATTATATAATAGGATCTATAATAATAACTGCTGTGCTTTTTATGTTACCTTAGTCTCAAATATTACAAATATTTTAGTGGCGTTTGGAAATAGTTTTTTGCTTATTTTTATTACTATACAAGCAAAAGCTAGGCTATTAACAACAGTTGATATAAAATACCAAATTAATTATATGAGAATTGTTAATAGAATAAAATAAAGATGTATCTTAGGGGTATTCTATAAATCAGAGGATGTCGATGTCGGACCGCCCTATGCTGCTTGTGTCTTGATTTGTCGCGTACACATTATACAAACGTATTCTATAGTGTTGTCAATTCCACACTGACCGCTTCTACTGCTTCAAAATTTGATGCCAAAATAAAATAATTTATTTAGCCAATTCTATATAAAATATGGACATTTCATTTAAAAACTGAATATTTTAATAGCTAAAATGAGCTATTAGAGAAAATTTTACGCCAATAGAATGGATTGTGCACTTATTAAAGAAACAAATCTAGTCAAACATACTTGTGAACAAATATTATTACTAAAACGGACACAGAAATATGTCACTCGCTTGTCTGACAAGAGGGTTTCGGTAATGATTTCATAATAGCGTTCATGCAAAGATAGAAAATTTGAGTAGTTTATATTAATATGTAGTGCTACATATAACTTTATCGATAAACTTCAGCATTTATCTTCCCTCTCTACTGTTTAGTGTCTGCAAATAATTCAGCGCTCACTAAAATTGTATAAGAATGAGAATGGCCTTCCTTAATACAATCACCATGAAATATAAATAACCATATTATTATACACAAACATATATAGTACATATTTAAGAATAGTCACTGTTCTGTCTACAGTCTTCATTTTGAAAATTATTATTAATCAAAATCATTAACTTTTCTAAACGTAATTCTAGAAAATATAACTAGCCGCTATGGTAAGAAAAATGAAAAATTCGTATCAAGTTTCATTTATTATTTTTTAATTCATATTTAATCGCTAACGATTAAAATAAAGTTTATATTAGCGTCGCAGAAGCGTGCACTGACCTTTACTTAACACTACGGAGTTAAACTGTGACCTAATTTCAGATTAATACGCTTAAGCGGAAACCTCACTAAGCAGGTTCAAATGGCACACGGAAGGACGGCTACATAATACCAGGGGATAAACGGACTGTCTATCGGGAAACGAGCAAAAGGCGCACAATGTTTATTTAACTTTGTTGACTCTTCTTCATTGCCCAACTTTAGCTACTAAGTAGATTTATAGTTCCGCCTCGTTCATTATCAGTATTGTAGGAATGAGCGGCGTCCGAGCGCGGAGAATAAATCTGAATGCAATAAATATCTATTCGACAAGAAAACTTTCGCCTTTAGCATAAGTTTGAGGATTAATGTATTTATGTTTAATAAACAAAAACTATTTAAAGACACAAAATTTTATTCTATCATTTATAGACACAAAATTTTATTTTCATTACATATAAAGCAGTTCAAAATTCTGATATTCTATTGTAACGGATTATGAATAAAAATAAAGACTTGATTAGCATAATTACTTCCTGGAAGGGTCAAGACATTACACTTATTTATTGAATCGGTCACTCTCTATAACCACCCCTAATAAAGATATATTACGGAAATCATAACCCGTCCGCCAATTTGTCTTATTGTATCAATGTTTTATTTTGTCCTACTACTTTTTATTGTTGAGATAGTAAATATAGTAATAATTCTTGTGCTGGTTGATCAGATACACGCATAATGGCAATAATGGATCCTGGTCAGCGACCCGCATGCAAATAAATCTGCGGACCGATGCAATGATGTGTAGAGAATGGGGTTCGCGTATCCTTTGCGGCTATCTGGAACTCACGTCTGTGTCTACACCTGTTTTACCTGCTCCATTTTAAAGAATACATTTTAAGGATAATTATTTTAAAATATATTGATGTATATTTTTTATTTTATACATATAGTCGTTTTTGATGCGATAGGAAGACAAACGAGCATGCAGTTCACTTATGTTAAGCGTTTTCTGTCGCTCATGGCCACCTCCACGATCAGTAGATCTAGAAGACGCGTTACCAACCTTAAGGCCTTTTTTTATTTTTATTTCGAGTATTCGGAAATTCTGATATCGAAACGCACATAGCACTTCACGACTTTTCCACCTATGAATGTGGTACGTGACCCGAAAGAAACTTACAAATTATTAGGAGTTCCTTCCACCACATTTAATACTCGAAATGCCTGCGTTTTTGATACTCATCCGGCCACAGCCAGCCCGTACCCGAGGTGGAACACAAATTATATATTTTTAAATGCAATATACATATTTTTAAATACAAGTTAATGTAAAAAAGTGTATGTTGAATTTACATTGGTCATTGAGTGGGTTAACTGATTATAAGAGTATTACTATAACTTGTAAGTTGCTAATACTATAGTTGATAAAAAGTTTTTGAGTTTTGACAGCTTTTAACAATATTGTTTGTATCTTATACGTTTACGAAGATTATATTTCTCATAGACTTTGAAGACCGATCCTTACCTGATGTTTTATCCGGAAAGTAGGTAGCGATAAAAGTCAGAGCAAATGGCAGTCAATAAAATAAATAGCGATGGCAGGGTGTTCTGTAAATAAGTCGGTGCCGGGCTCGGGGCGACGATCGCCTTTTTTATTGGCGCCTCGATTGCTCTCGAAACAACGAGCGTGAAGCGAACGTCATACCAACGCTGATGCTGCAGATTATACGTGCAGATTAGAAATGAAATTCCCCGCTGGGTTATGACATTATCAACACAACACTTGAAATGTACAGTTCTTATGAAATTTTTCACCTATTTCATTTCCTATCCAATGAACCGACGCCAAATGTAAATTGTAACATGAAGTAATATCAAGTTTATATAATATCATTCAACGAGATATAACTTCTGAAAACATTGATAAAATAAGGTATATCCTTTTACAATCAGCTATTGGCAAAATCGGAACCACTCAATGTCAATGTTTTGAGCAAATCGTATTAGGAGACAATAATAAAGTATTCTGTACGTATCGTAGTCGGTCGCGAGTAGTTCCCGAGATAGATGTATTAATTTGTAAGAATTTGTCGTCGGACCCTCACCCCACACTCCGCTTGAATTCCAATCACGAACAACAAGTTCCGTAATTGCACCTAATAATTTCTTTAAATAGCTTCAACGACAGTGGACACTAGAAACAGATCTCACATCGCTATTTAACATTTATTTTCCGTAAACTCTTGCCTTAACTACATTATAATTCCAATGACATTTTGCAATAAAATTTATGAGGGTCGTCATTTGTACTTATAATAAAAAACAGAGTAGTTTCATTTGTAGTTTTATATCGTCCGAGCGAATAAGCTTTATTGCTACATTTTATTTATATTGGCAGTAGCCGTCCGTGTTATTAGTCGTCGTGTCAATGCATTGCCGTGGGCTCAGCGGAGGTCCCCCGGGTCTCGTCAGTACAACACGAACCTAATCCAATCACTGCTGATACTCTTTGTCACGCCTATTTATTCGTAACTGTAGCATATACTTCCATAATAATATTGCATATTGTTGTGGTACGAATATTATAAGTTTTCACTTCATTATCTTAAATTTACACTTCTTAGTTCAATTTGGCAACGACAAAATTAACAAGCCAAACTACTTTACTCGTTTTAGCATGATTTATGACTGGTATATTTTATTTTGTTACCTGAAAAATAAAGTAAAATAGACGTATTTAAAACATCCTGGTTTGTTAAATCAAAAGAATTTAATAAAAATTAATCTCGGGTAACACGAAAGAATTGTACCATTAGCTCTAAAATCTATGCAGACATATTATCGCGGGTAGCTGTAGCAGAACAGAACATTCAGTTAATTTACCTAAGCATCTTACCGCTATCTTAATTTCGCCGTCACCCGCGCCTAGGATTATTTTAATGGTAATTTATAATTCTCTTATCACTTGCCACTTATTGCAGAAATTTGATAGAAATATCTATCAATTGTTGTAGACTATAAAACTTAAAACTGATTTCTTCTTCAAGAATCTAACACGATTTAGTCTGAACCATATCTCATTACATACATATGTGAATAGAAAGTAAAGTCCTTTTTCAAGCAGTCTTCGTGTGGTTATTATAGTTTGCGGTTCTTGTAACTGATTTTGATTATATATTTCATTAAATTGGCACACCAAGATAATCGTGCTAAAGATTTTTACAGCCAATTAGACGTGAAACGGCAAGGAATAATGAGGTATATTAAAGTTGTATAGAACTGTAGAAACAGTATCTCCGCAATGAAGGTAATGGAGGAGAGACGCGAGGGTCCAGACTATAAGTCACGCAGGAATCCGATAGCGAATCAATGACCGCCCCGATATGATACATGGTTCTACCGTTTATAGTTTTAGTTGCGGCCACCGAATTAATACTGCGGAAATATCTCGTATAAATTTTATGACCCCGTGTTCATTAGGGGATTAATTGGTTCATTTTATGTTACATGATATTTGTATTGATACATACTGTTTACAGTTTTGCTGGTTTGAATTGACTTTTGACTTTATACTAAAATCTTAAAGATAAATTCGTAAGTAAAGTCGTTTTTTACCCTTTCCTGACTAAATTGTTAAAACGATTTTGATAAATGTTCCCACACAAATTGATACTGAGGAAAAGGCGGATACTTCATTTTATCTGCCAATGACAGCGTAGACTATAGGATTTTTTTATGAAATGATTATATATTTTTTTCTTAATTACCTTTTTATAGAACGAATAAACTGGACACCTGTCAGCTGCATTGTTATCACGGTCCAGGGGGTGCTAAGGGTCTCGTCCTGTCACCGCGAGTTCATCTCCGTGTTTTAAAGGCGAGAGGGCGCTTGTTAGAGCGAACGTGCCGCGGCGCCCGCCGGTAAACACGTGGGTAGATAACAATCTATTTGAATTGCCTCTATATTTCATTTTTCTCCGTGTGCGGCGCTAACTAGATAGACGCGAGTCACACTGAAACGATATAAAGGATATACGGGAGCTTCCTCGTTTAAAAGGAAATTTATCTCTATTTGCTTTTCTTAGATGTCTCGACTGTATAATACACATCGCATTCTGCTACACCTGTTTAAATACTATTTTTTATTGTAAATTAATCTTTAACAATATATAGTTGTTGTTGTGATTTTCATATAATTAATTTTTGATTTCTAATCTGTTGTTTTAAATTTATTTGCTACTTCATTATTCTATTCAGAGTAGAAATTAATGTGAGGCATAAACGAAAATATTTGAAAACTTGGATACTTGTGTAACATAAAATACTACATATTTTCGTTCCTGCTATCTTTAACTTAAATAAATGTTGAGAGGAAGGTGTAACATTGGAAAATGGTTAGTTAGTTCGTATTTACTCTGGGACACCACTGGTCATGAGTTGTGTACACAGTCCACCTTCCCTCAGTTCACAGAAAAATATCTTTCTTTTGTTTATAATAACATCGTAACTTTAATACATAATTCATTTTATAAATACGTTACTTTTTAGGATTAATCGTCTACAATTTTAAATGTAAACTTTTCATGAAGTTTTTTATAATCAGTGTCATTTATCTTTATTAAGATGTACTTATATAAACTGTAGGGGTTTCATTATTTTTTAAGTATGCGCTCGTTTGCACGCGAATGGGCCACTTAACCACGAAGATAGCTTTCAACAAAACCGAGATTCCCTCCCCATGAAGCTCTGTTAGACATCTTTATGTGAAGGATAATAGTTCTGCCACGCTTTTTACTTGTATCTAACTTTAAGTAATAAAATGGTACGCAACTGATATCTGGTGCTTTAAACACTTTTTTGACCATTATTTTCAAAGGCGATAACCCTAAGCCTTGATCGCGAAGTGAAAACTGCCGGGATTATAAATTTAATAAACTAATTTTGTTTAATGTTCAAATTTTATTTTAATTTCCTGTAAACAAAAAACATTACTTAATTAATTTAGCATTAATAAATCGAGGAAAAATGATACTCAAAATATCAAAACATTAAGTTATTATGTGATTCAGCTTTTAATATTTGCAAAAAAAAAAATACATCTTTCTCAAATTTTAACGTTATTATATGGGAATTAAATGTTGGATGTAATTTTGTATTGATGTTTTTCATATTTTACACGGTAACTAAGTCAACTATTTCCAATTTATTAAGGTTCTTTTAAATTTCTACGTCATAAAATGCGAATGTATCGTAAAAATACATCGGTCTAAGTACACAAATGGCGATAAAACTACATTGATGTGTTACAATTTTGGATAATACACCGGTATCAATATAATCGGAAGTGTCGTTGTAAGACACAGGTAAGACATGGGATCCAAGTGCGGACCTCACAAGGAACGTGACTCGAGTGAAAATTTATGCGAATCGAGAGAATGCGATCATTTTATTCCGACACCCTTTTCCAAGATTATGAAGGCAGAGTATTATATGATGTATACATACATGCTGTATGTGGTAAAGATTTTGATAATAAACAATTGTGTTAAAAAGTATGAAAAATGATATTATAGGTATTAAAACATTTTATCGTTGTAATAGATACCCATCTTATAGTAATAAAACGAAGGTTACGAAGTAACAAGTGAAGTGTTAAAGAAAAAATAATAAATATATTTTTAGATAATAGCGTCAAGGTTATAATATAACAACTAGCCTTCTCTTTTACTAGGAAATACCTTGATATCGAAGTAAATATTTTATACAAGTAATTTAAAAAGTAATGTTAATACAAAAATTAATGATAGCAATAACAAAAAGCAATTTAAACTTCCCCACGCTTCGTAAAAATAACTATTATTGTTTAATTTGTATTTATAAAGCATTAAAATATTGAAAGAGAGGAACCGGGGTTTTACTAATTTTCAACCCCCGCGAACATTTGCGGCGTGTGAGGTTGAACAACGATTTGATTCTTATTCATGACGCGGGGGTCGAGCCGACCGCGACCTAACGATTTGATAATGTATTCACTTGATAAAGCGGAAGGTGGTACTTCGCAAGTGCGGCATTAAAAAACCAATTACAGCGTAACTAAATCGCACCGTCGCTCCCAGCTATTTGTCAGACTTCAGAGGGATAAAGTATATTTTAAATTTAATTTCACGCAATTTTCCAAATTGGGGGACACTGGTATTATTTTTTATTGAACCGGTTATGATGTTTAAATATTAAAATTAAGATTCGTTCGAAATTAGTCATACTTTTTCATAAACTTTCATAAATATAATGCTTTGGTCTCAAAGCATGGCATAACAAAAATACATAAACTTTAGGAAATATTTTAAAATTTGCGAAAAATTATTGATGTATCGTAATTATTTTTTCTAGCTACATCGTCTAAAAAAGAAAAGGTGTGTGGCATAGCAATTAATAATAGAATTATGTACATGAAATTTTTACTTACGTTTCAAAAGAAGCTGTCACACTATTTTTAAGAAAGTGAATTTTGTATTAGGGTACCCTGTTACAAATAGCCGCCCTAATACAATAACGGCCGGAACAAACTGCGCTATAAAATATCACCAGCGAATAAATCAGTTTTGCTGTGATGCGCCCGACCCTCTACCTCCTGAAACGATCTACGATTTATGGTCATAGGCAATAATGTAACAGATAAAATATTAATTACTAATTGTCATATTATGCCTATCTTTACTTTAATTAACAAGAAGAAGAACGTAAATGTACTTATTATAAAATTCTTACTACTAACCTTTTGTAATAATCGTAAATACTATCTGATGTTTTTCCTAATACTTAAATCGGGCAGGGCACGACCTTGCGCTTTAACTCGTTAATTTAATGAGAATCATGATGGTGGAATAAAAGCTTAAGTTGCTACTTAATATCCTATCGAAAACGGTCTAGCCCTGTTTTATACAGTGTATAAAACTTCATGGACATTTACTGAAAAACACCTTTTTAAACTCTAAAAACATATTTTAATTTTATATAAATGATGTGTGTCGTGTGTATTTTCAAACTTTTTCGTATAGTCAGCGATTTTTTTTATTTTCAGTATAATTAAAGGTACATACAATATTTAAGATATTATATATTTCTTGATGAAAGAAAGTACGTCACGTTTTAAAAATAATACCTTTAAAATTTTGTGCCATGACGGATAGAAGTTATGTCTATCTGCATTTCTATACATAGTTATACATTTATGAAGTTTCACAATATTATGACCTATGAAGCGTGATCACAGAAATGCAGCATCAGTATTCCAAGCATTGAGCGAGCTTCGTCACTGAAGCGGCAAGGTGGTGTTGCGTGCAGAGTGCGTACCGCGCCCTCCTTGCACTGATTGAGCCGCGACAAGTTAAACCATTTGAAACAATTTAATAGAGATCAAAAATTGAGAACCCCACAACGCTCGCACTAACTTTTGAAGTTTTTCCCTCGCTAAAGGGATTATCGGTAAGCGGGCGCTTTGGGGATACAATATTATAGGTTTCTGCGATATTCTTCCGTTAAAGTACGGAAATATGATTAATAGACTCACATTTTTAATAAAATATTAATTTCTAATCATTTTGCTACACGTTAAGATTTTTATGTTATATATAGCCTAATAATTATAATTGGTGTGCAGAAAAACCAATTATGGTTTATAGCACACTTTCGTATTTAAGCATCTTTTTAATGTTGTAATAAGTAAAATAAATAAATAAAAAAAAATAAGTTCGTTATTTTATATTAAGTTCATAAAATGTTTTAAAACACTACACTATTTTTACGAAATTAGTTGCAATAACAGAGCAATTGTTGTGAGGATGCAGTATAAAATGAAATTGTAAAAATCTCCGATCGAGTTCACGTATCTATTCCGCTTCTTGCTAGAAAGTTATCAACATAAATATCTACAAAATTCCAGTACTTTTCTGAGCACATGTTATAGGTACCTCAATATCTTTTAAAACTTAACTCTAAAAACGAGACATAAGGTCCATGTTGTCTTTGATGTGAGACTATTGTGTTATGATAGGATCAGTGTTCATCCGACCATGTGCTAGTGAAAGAAGCTCAAGAAAATTATACACATGAAGAAGGTATTGGGATTGGAATTAGGAGTGCTAGGATTTTAGAGATACATGTCGTACCAAATCAATCAAAACTGTCTTGTTATCAAAGATAACTGTGTGAAATCAAATATATTTTCATTTAGATCGGATATATCTTTCAAGATTCAGGACGAAGTTATCTCTAACGATTAACTTTTGCATTTAAATTAGATAAAAACCAACAATTCAGTCAACAGGTCAGCCATTAAACATAGTAAAAATCTAATAGAAATAACTAGTATATTTATTCAATTTGAAATTTGGATATATCAGCTTCAAATTTTATTCTAAAACAAGCCCACAATTTCGATTTTGTTCATGTCAATTTTATTAACCACTTCTTGTTGTCGATCATATTATTCGAGCAGTTTCGAGTCATTAATTATGTTTTAAATAATGACTCGAAACTGCTCGCGTGTCTGCAGCTATTGTTACAAACCGATGTAAATATAATATTTTCTATATAGAAATTAATTAGAATATACAATATACAATATAATCGACAAATGCATGTCGCAATCTTGAGGATTATTTCCAAGTATAACGAAGCGTAACATCTTCCCCAATCGGCTCATCCGATAAGCACAACCGACCGGAACGTTACTCCCCATCCACATCAATCGCACTATTGATTGTTACTGAAAACTTATTGCATCCATTTCAATGTAAAATTCACATAAAGAGTGACATGGAAACCGTATACCATAACCTTTAGGCTCAACGTATCTAACTATCTATACATAAATATCGAGAAATGACTCAAACACTTTTTACGATCATAATAGATGATGCCGACTTTATTGCCTCTATAAAATAATATTTTTTGTCTACAGACCTATTGTATAGTTATTTCGGGGTCACATAGTATTAATTTATTATAAGATTATTAAAATTCACGTAAGGTATAAAAGTTTTACACATAACAAAAATTGATGTCCTGTTTAAAATATCAAGATAACAGCTATTTTTATGAATGTACGAGTATATGAATGTGTATACAATGCTTATAAGATAATTAAATGTCTATATATTTCGGTTTTCTCCTTAATGGCTGGACCAGCTTTGATGTAACTTTCAATGGAAAATAGCTAAAATTATAAGGTGGCGAAGGCTATTTTTATT
>JAOSYY010000014.1:7541272-7559316 GCA_025727935.1 Hebomoia glaucippe | reverse complement strand
CCGGCGACCTCCGCCTCTTACTTATGCGGTTTTTAATATTTTTATTGTAATAGCAATGGTCAGTCAGGAGGATAAGGAAAGGGATGGATACCTATATATTTTCGTATTTTATAAAAGTATCTATACTTCAATGTGATACTTTTAGTTGTTTGAAATCGCATTATATAATCCTTAAAGTTTTTAAATAACATATATTCCGAATAGTTAACATTTCTGAAAAAAATAAGATAAGAACAGGTAATTAAAAAAATTTAAAACTTAAACCCTTTATAGATACCGATACAGGTCATGAAAACTAATAAATAAAATTTAAATAAATATATAAACTCCTTTTCATTTATAATTTCTGTGATATAAGGTGAAAGATGTAGAGAAGCTAGTAAAAAACAGCTGCTACGAAGTCCCGACACCCTCGCGGTCACTATAATGTTGGTCGGCGTCAACCGTAAAACTGTCCATAAACTATACATCATATACATAAAAAAATGTTTATATGTCATTTGTAGTTTCCGTTTTTTATTACACATAGTATTCGTTTGTATAGACTGATTTAGGGAGACAAAAAATGATAAGAAACGTTTCAAACATACTCGGCAATAGAGAACAGTTCGTTCGTTTGTATTATTAAATAATATTCACGAGTATTATAAATGCGAAATCAAGTTTTTTACTGTTTTCCATCTTAACCGTCATACCGTGTTCGAAGAATTTTGGTCCACAGATTGCCTGTTCTTTACTTATTCGAAAATGTAAGAGGAAGAAATTTCTGAGGAACTATGTAGAGGTATTGCTTATTTACGATATATAAATATAATAACTAATGTTTGCATAGTTTTTTTCAATTTATTTCTAAGACGGGATATAATGGAGTTAAAAATATATGTTAAGATTGTTTTAAATTTCAATAGACGTTAGTTCATAAGTAAGAGAAGGATTTTTTAAATTCATATTTCATAAATTCTTCGCAGGTGGAATTACGGGACATAGCTAGCTAAAGAAAAAATCAATCTCGGTTCCGTACCTGTAGTAAATACAGATATAGAAAACTCACTAGAAGAAAAAAGGAAAATTCATGCAAAATGCAAAGTTAATAAAAAGTTCACGTGCACGACTGGCCGTAATATATGATCTGAAATAAAACCTGTCAGTGGCCATTTATGTCGAAGAAGTCCGTTATTAAAATGTAGCCCGGCGTCAGAGAGCGGGAGATGGCCCTGCAGTGGGCCCAGGCGACTGTACGCCGGCTGCGACCGCGACACGATCTGATTTATTACTCCACCAGCAGTATTTTATTCGGCGGGCGCCTCAAGAAAACTATAAGTTTCCGTTCGGCAGGACCAGGGGAGTCCAGTAAATATTGTCTCCGCTCAGTGCGTCGATACTTGTAGACGTATATTTGTATTTATTGCGCTGTGCCGCTTTGAATATAATTTGTTAATGGATTAGGCTCATTAAAAGCGATGTCATGAAAGTTTCGTTATAGTTTATTTGCAGAAATTATTGATAATAGTAGCTAAGACGTATTTCTGATGCTATTATCAAAAATAATCGTATACAAACGTGACTGTCGACTAAAGGTAATGAAGTCAATTTGTCCATCAACTGGAGGCTGGAGGCGCCGGCGAGGGAAAGTCGTGCACTGGTTATCGAGAACCCTTTTTATAACTTCTAAAATAATATAGTTTGTTCTATATAACTGTTTAATAGGAGAGTAATATTTTTGAATATAATTAATTATGTGAATTTCTTTAGCATACCCTACGCTTGGTAACACATTTTATATATCTAAAAATACTTTTTTTGTGTTCAATTAATACGGCAATTTTTCTTTTGAAAAGATACCAGCATTGAAGTTTTCTTTATATTATTATTATAAAAGTTTAGATTAAATAAAAGGACCTTAAAAATCATAGGAAAGATCAATCACTAAAGAACATAGCGTAATTATAAGATGTTAAAATGAAATAATGTTTAGAATCACCCCTGTTCACTTGTGATAATAATACAGTCCTAATGAGGCGTCAATGTCACCGTCCGCCCGCCCATCACTAAATGACAATCCGGCTCGACACCAACCCCTAACATCTCACTTCTCTAATCTACTGTAGTTAGTCAACAGTTATTAAGAGTTTCTGAATTAACTTTAAATGATGTAGTTTGTCCGAAAAAATACTTGTGTGAAATTATAAGAATGTTTCATATTTACGGACATGTACTGTAATAACAGTTATGGATATAATAACAGTATTATACTTTGCTTTATCTAAAAAAATAATTATTAATAAATAATTACGTAATTATAAGTTATGTGTTTCAATATCCCGTCATAAATGACTGAATCGTTTTACGAAGACGACACCGAAGATAGGTCTTAGAATAGAATTCTATGTCCAGGATAAACAAATGATATTAATATTATTAGTCAGCAACGTTGCCGTCATACGATAAGAAACGCCAATGGTTCAAATAATAGTGCAGTTTGTGTCGTTGTAAGCCTTCCAAGTTAAGCGTGTAAGTCATTACCCGATGATTGTATAAAGGTTAGTCCAATAAGTCGATGTAGAGTAGATGGATAATCCAATGTCCTTGTTGTATTATTCAGTCGTTTACCGATGATTAACTACATTTAATGGAATTATTGCAACTATTACACAACTACGATCAGCGTAGATGTACAGCTAAGTGGTTCGGGAAAAGAATAAGTTAGAAAGCATTTGCAGGAATTTATATGGTCTCATTGTATCTCGTTTTGTTTTATTTAATTGGTGTTATCTTTAACTTGCTTTAATGTATGTATCATAACTTGTTAATAAACCAACATTTTTATTAAATATATCTTCAAAACTTAATTTAACATGCAATGGTAACGTAATTCAACTTCTTTAGAATTATATTCGAAATTATGATCAAAATTGTAATGTTTACAATTCTAAGGTTATCAACCCAAAGACACATTTACCTGCATGTGGCATTGTTTTGCAATGTTAATATTAAATTAAACAACTTTTAGCAGATTTTGCATTACATGAAGTAGAATTCTGCTTACAATTTTTTATGTAAAATCATGTTTTGCTTACACAGCTGTGTAAATTATAATTCACTAGCGACCGACTCCGGCTACACACGAGTGTAATTTATTGAATAACAAAATTATTGTTTTCTCTATGAATATATTATTTTCCTTAATTATGCATATCTAAAAGTTTATATGATGTATTGCTTAAAATTATCTAAATGCCAATAAACACTTTAAAGTTTATTGTGTAGTTTAGAAGAAATAATCTGACAAACTGATCGAAGAGGATTACGAATTTATTTTATAGTATTTAGAGATTGACATTACTATTAATGTGATTACTGTACAATTTATTGACAAATGTTCTTTATGATGAGATCGATACTTAATGGTTTAGAATAATCCAGTATTGGATGAGGCATTACAATGTACGTCATGTAAAGTAAAAAGTAATAACAACTTCTTAATTTTATTATATTTTAGCCATATCACTATTATATACACCAGCTAAAATTTCCAAAGAATGAAATACGAAAAGGAAAATAAACATTGTTAAATTGAGAGGAACGGAAAAATGCGTTTCGGTCATACAAATTACACAGTACATTTGCTTTTAAAATTCCGGCTTGCTTAGAAACTAATACATCTTTTTTTCGTTTGAAAAATTAAATTATCTTAGTTAAAATTACGGCTAAACATACACCGATTAAGGTATAATAATGGTTCCGTTCAGGAAATGCAATTACAGAAATCATTAGAGCCCAATTGTTTTGTGATCTGAGCAGCAATTGATCAGTAAATGCTGCCCTACGATTACTGTACAACGCTACCCTACCTCTGTCTGACCACACGTTGATTGAGCATTTGTTACGGAACCATTAATCATTTATGTGACTCGATAACTTCTAGATTTTTTAAATCTTTACATCTAAGGTACACACATAGTTAACCAATTTTTAGGTTAATACTATTAGTGGTATCTAATTAAAAGGTACTTGTATTTTAATGTACGTAATATTGATTTCCTTATCACACCTTGACAACGGCTGACTATATTTTTTATAAGATCTAAATTGACTGATCCTATTTACGTCCCACCGTTAAATGAACTAATTTGATCCCAATGTTAATAGAAGATTATTATAATTTTGTCGCATCTGTTACGGTATCTGTATGTATGTAGCATCGTAGTTCCTTTACAAACAGACGAATAATTATAATATCCTTAATTATGTTTTTAAAGCTGACGTGATCGAGGTGGTTCTTAGTCGTAATTTATGTCTACATGCGTCAGTTTGTTCCCCGTAATATCTTAACCCGTTGAATTAATTTTAATAAGATTTTCAATAACAAACATCTAATGTAATAAAATAAATAATTAGGCTACTTTTATTTTATCACTGTCATCGTGTATTAAAAAAATAAATGTGAAAGAAACCTCGGAGCTCACTATTAGTACTAAATATAACATGTAACACCTTGCATTCTGCTAATCTGGCTTGTTTTCGTTAAGTAGTCCGGTGTTAATAAGTAGGCATTACCCATGGCCTTTTGGGGATTAAGCACTAATGCTCCAAGCCCAAACTTTTATTTAATTATCTAAAGCAAGTATAGTTTTACACGTTAGTATAAAACTTACCTGTTATAATAATGAATTACATATTACAATAACAAAGCGTTAACAAAATAGGACCATACACTCTTTCGAAGAAATTGTAAGGTTATACATCAAACAACATATCTTATTCATTTACGGCGTAAATTATTATACCTAAAAGATTCCAATGTTATGAAACATTCACCTTGGGATTGTAACTCGATGATGCCGACATTATTGTTATTGTAAATTCGATACCAAAGAGCTTCTCCATTCCTAAACTGCGCCATACAAAGTGCCGTGTTGCGTTATAAATATTTTTTTATTCTAACATTCTTTCGTATGTCACTATTACTAGGTTTTGTCAACAAGATGACCAATATTTCCAACAGGTACTACTAGTACACAGTACACACTAATAGTACTGCTTGTTTTAACGAAGCCGTTGGTCTAAAGGAAAAACAGGTTCCTCGTTTTATTTCTCGCTTGGTCTAACATGTTTCATATCAAAATTTTATAATTTCTATAATTATCTTCTAAGTCTAGTAAAGTTTAAAGTATCAAATGAGTGGGAAGAAATAAAAAAAATATATTTATTCTGTCTGGGTCACGTTGAATTGGAGATAAATAGAAATGTATTGTAAAGACGAATATCCGAATACTTAAAATAAATAAGTCAACATTTCATAATTACTTATATCTTGAACTGAGGTTTTACCAATCATCCAGTATACGTCAGGTCCTCACTCGGTTACCGATATAAAATAGGATACTGTACCTAAAATAAATTTTTAAATCGTCAACAAAAAGCAAATAAGTAAGATAGATACATTTTTTGACTAGACACTATACAATGGTTGTATTTAAAGAATTGTTTGTTTGACATTTTTTAATAATTCCTTTCTTTATTTTTCCTTATTTCAGGTTTTAATTTCTTTCTCTTAATATTTTTAGTTTTTATAAGTCTAGTTTTTAGGAATTCTTCCTCATTGTTACACGTTTATTTTCATAGATTTCAGCACATTACTAGCATAGTTTGTTATTTGTGTGCCAAATCTAGCGCTGTGTATGTTCAAAAAACAAATAAATATACCATTTATCTATGAGTAGGTGAAGTAAAGTATTAACGAGTATCTGCGGCGAGTCATAAACTTCTACTAAAGAAGCTTTTGTAATTTCTTGGCTGTATTCTTTTGAACCACTTTATAATTATTCTATGATACTAATGAAAGCTAGACCAATGATCGTTTTGTGTAAACCTATAAAAATATTAATTGGGAACTAAGATTTAATTCCAGTCTCTTGCCAGTAGATATAATAAGCATTTAACATTCTACAGTAAAAAATAGGTGTTAATTTAGGCCATTTTAAAAATATTAAGCAATCTTATTATTATTTTAAATGGAAAATTTAATTTATTCTATAATAATAATATGTGTAGAATATTGTTTTAATTATGTAGACATCGAGGCCGTGGTGGCCGACTTGCAGTTTCCGGAAGATAAGACTAAAAATTGTCACGTCAGACGTATTGAAAACTGTAATATATTGTAAATAAAGTCTATATCTAACACATCACGATACTTTCAATTATAAATTTACCAAGATTTTATAGGCCATTGATTTGAATAACTTCTTGAACACGTACAAGTTACATTAGTTAATATATAATAAATATAACATTAATATCTGTATTTATAACTATATCGTGTACAAAATTATGTGTATAATTAGATAATACAATGTGGGGTATATTTAATCATTTCATAAAGTCCCTTACTTTCACCGGATGTATAACACTTTGAGTTAGCCAGATCTAGACAAAACAATTATAAACAGGCCCAGCCTTCCTGGAAGTAAAAGGATAGAGTTATAAATTCCTAGATATAATTTCGATAAATATAAATGGTTAAGAACATTTAAGTGTGTGTTTTTAATGTTAAATAAATAGTTTGTTTTTCTAAAAGCATATGTAATTATAAAAAAAATTAACAGTTTTCTGTCTATTTCCAAAACGACTGGCCTATTTTTACCTTTGGTTATCTGTTTAAGAAAATCCCGTTTAATATTTTAATTTTATCACAACCATGTATAATTAAAACCATCGCGGGCGACTGCCACATCACATCACATTATAAAATAAATTTTATTTTATTTCAATCTCCAAACTAGAGTTTTAACTTGGAAAAAGTACGCGGATTTTTCCTAAATAGCCTCAATTGATAATAACTCGGCAAATATACATAAGCTCACTTTAACATTAAGTTTAACATTATATGTATTCTTTATGAATGCTTCGGAATTAAACCGTGTATAACTATTAAACAAGAATAAATAAAATGACACTTAGAAAAAGTTTAAGAAAAATCTTTCAGGTTACACACAGAAGGCAGGTGGCATGGTAATAGCATGACGTGCCGGTTCGTTTGCCGACAATCGCGTTTGTGGTGGCACCCTGCGGCGCACACCCGTCTCGCATTCCACCTAGCTGCCTCTGATCAAAGATGACTGTTGATTTTTTATTCCTATAGATTATATGAAAACATTTTAAAAGTATTCACTTCTTTTATCCAGTCTTCAACATGACTAATCTTATGTGTGTGCCTCTCAATTCTAAATAAAATGGAGATTTACGGAATCTACTTCTGAATTTGATATACTTATTCAAAATTTTTGGAACTTCTCAATATATTAAGCTCCAAGTTATTTATGACTCCATTTTATTTAAATACAAAAGTTGAGATAAGATATCATCAGCTTAATTACGTCTTTATAATATATAAATGGAATGTGGAACTACACTTACGGAAAAGAATTAAAGAAACTACAATTCTTAACACCCAGTGATATAATTTGTCATCACGATTTAAGAAAAACATTTATATAATTCTAAATAAATACTTTTGTCAATGTAAACAAGAAATTTGTTTATGGGAATATATGTATATTCTTATAGCATTAATGCTAACTAATCAATTTTCTCGATATTATAGTACTAGTCGTGTTATGAAATTGGATACCTTTAACTTGTTACCTTATTTAGCTACAATCAATGAAAATAGTCATTCTTGAGAAGATAATCCCAAAAAATGAAAAGGGCAAGTATATGATCCAAAAATCCCACAAATAAAATTCCAATTACGGGAAAGAAATGACATATTCGGTTTGCACAAATCCTTAAAACGTCATCCAGATATCCATTACATGTCTATTAAATCTTACGACATATTTGTAGGGCTCAGTCAGCAGAGATTCCCCTCGCAAACACGGCGCCGATTACGAGCTCGACCGACTGGAGTAAACGAATATAAAACACATGCGGGAAGACGAATGCAAAATGTACTCGTCAAATTTTACATAAGTAAACACTGGCTTACCCCTTGCCGCGTCGAAATGCCACAAACCGCGAATCTCTATTGGTACAATCTGGCGTATTTGTAACTTAACTATATTTACATTCATTACTTTTCCAACAAGTTTGAAGGTAAATCAAGTTATGAATAGCGTACAACGCCTTTATTTAACGAGATATAAGTCAATAATTAATTAGTTCTTATATTTCTTTAAAAGCGTTATTTGCAGGTATAGATAGATGACATGTTTATTTTTAAACGGAATTATTAGCGAACCTTTTAAACAATCGTACAAGACTTTGAAATTTCTCCTACGAAGTACGGCTACGGCGTAGCACGTCGCATTCGAAGAATTTTTGTCAGGTAGCGATGAATTAATGATGTAATGTTTCACATGTCTAAATGGTAAAAATGGCATATACATAAAATTAATTAAAGTAATTAATTGAAAACGATGTGAAACCACAGGACTTTCTAAATCTCATTGGTCATTAAGCAAAATGTATATCAACAAACAGCACGTGTACCAACGAAACCTGACCTACAAAGCTAATTTGAAGGACGTCGAGAAAAGGAGAGTAACCTGACGTAGCGACAAGTAAAGTGATGAGTCGCGCGTGGCCGACGCGGGCTGGCTCAGGAACCTATCGATTGTCAATAGTGCCTGGTTAGCGATATACGCGGCCCGCGCAAAGCTTACGACCCCACCTCCTTAGTACTTCCGGACCGATATTCATACTATAATTAACCTTTACATGTTCTTTTACGTATTGTAAATAAGTTTTAAGCTATTTAGTAAAGAATCCAAATAAAAGAAACCAGTATTTTTCATAAAAATCTATTATAAAACAATCTATATCCATATTAAGTACGGTAATTTATAATAATTTGGTGTGAACTTAGACATTTTCTAAATGGTTATTTAAAATCTATACTAGTTTTAGACATGAATCTCTTCAGTTTATACGTTTGTACTCTTACAAAACCACGGGTAGTTCAAATTTGCACATCATATTAATGCGTAAAAAAGTTTTTAATAATTCAACTAATAAATAAGTAAGTGGATTTTTACAAAAATATTTATGAAAAAACAAATAAAGATTTCCGGTACTTCTAAATAAAAATTTGTATCCGATACAGTGGATATTAAAAAAATACCTTATTAATGTGCTTCGGAAAAATTCTTTAATAGAGCCTTTGTGTTGAAACTTATTCTTCAATATTGTCACATTTAAATGAAATATTTAAGATTAGATTATTTAAAATAAGCAGTTAACATGAAAACTACTAAATATTTTTGATCTAACCTTTTGCCCATTTTGACATTTGCGTAAATGTAAGATATAAAATAATCGTAGTAGTATTATAAGTTATAAAAAAAATTGAAAATATCAGATAGCAAATATAAGTAAGAGGGTCGACCTAGTGCGGGAGTATCGACCGGCGCGCGACCCTGCCGAGCTGGCACATTGCTGCCTCAGCACAACTGCTGCTTCTACACCATCAGCCCTTTTATACTTACTTTCCACGACTAAAATAACAGGTGTTTCCGCGTAAACATTACATATTATATAATAATTAACTGGCGAATATTTTTCAAATGGATACACGATTTAGTGTTTTATTAAATTTATCGAGATTTCGCTCAATGTTTATAAAACATAAAAACTCTCTCTCTTGCAAATTATTCTATATTCTAATAAAAATGTAACATACATATTTAAGTTTTTAAAAAAGACAACGCTTCGACGTTGGTGAGAACGAGGCGGTACCGGGCAAGAAAGTAGAAAGGTGATTTTCCAATGGTTAAAATACATCATTATTTATTGGATAAATCGCAAAATGGAAAGTAGAGTGGAACCGTGACGTCACTGTTGGCAATTCGACCTTGCCACTAGAAAAATGTGCCGCGTCGCCGCAGCCGAGCTCTGCTGGCTCATCACCGCCCGGCCGTCGCTCCCTCTACTGTCTACACTCCACACTCAATACCATTCAGACGAAGAAGAAACTTATGTTAAAATATAAAGTAATTCTCAATAGAATTATATTATATTTGAATTAAAGACTGAGGCTTCCACTTATTTAAATTATATAAAAAAACTCCTTCTATTCTTTGTTGCCCTGAATTTATACGAAATAGATTAGCGAGGTCCTTAATATATCGAAATGTTGCGGAATGAAATAGTATTAAACAATCATAACTTTTCACTCACATGCAATAATAAAAACCGTTCCGAACAACAATATCTAAATTGACTATTATTAAGATATCCAACATTTGTTTAAAAGGTTTTTAGATTTGACCAGATTAAAGGCTAAATTCATTATTTGAAATTTTTAATCAAAATAAAACTTTTAACACTAAATTATCTGACCAAAATAATAGTAGGTACCTAACAATTAACTCTTAAAAATAAATTTTCACAAGTTATTGACAAACCAAACAAGACAAAAATATATATCTGAAGACTTTTAAGTAGAACATTATTAAATTATGTCATTTGACGGTTTCGTTTTTAATTTTCTGCACAATTGAGATAGTATTAGTTTTCGTTAGTTTTAAATTAATATTTTTCAATTAGATACATTTTCTATTTTCATATTCATCTAGGTAACAATTAAGTCTTTAACTTTTTTTATGTGTTGATAATTTCATCCCGAAATTAGATGTTTAATGAAAATGCAGCACACTAGAATACAAAAAATTAAGTTCCAAAAAAATGTGCAGTTAAATAAAACTGGAATAATTGCGCCATTCATTATTATGATGTACGCCTGCAAAATGGACCATTATGTCTCTGGACCCGCAGTAACAATGCCTATAATTCTTCTCGACTTCATTAACAGGCTTCCATTTGCATGACAGCCTCGACTTATGTACAACTACAGCTTATAATAAGCGCTCTGTAGATAAGAAGAGAAAAGCATGGACGTGGCTATAGTCTGAAATACCGCAACATTATGGGTCTGTTAAAACAACTGTTACTCTATATCGAGTCTTAGAACAAGGAAGTAAGGGTGTTGTACGATTTCCAGACTGAAATTCAGTGTTTGTCAACTAGCGGTGGGATGCAATCTATTCTTCTCGCTCTGGCGGGGCGTGGCGTTCGACGGCACGCCCTACCTCTCCCACTACGAAGGCTTCGAGATCGTTGCTATAAACGACTTCTCATACAACTACGTATACAAAGTGTAAATTGTATAATATTTTTTATAAAGTCTAGGTTTGAAAGGGTTTGCAATCTACGTTCGTTATACAGATATTGAGTATTGCCCTGTATAACTGTAATTGAAATACGTCTAACATTCAATCCAATTAATATTCAAAGAAATAATTTTATGTCTGGAAATTTGAATTTCAACGATTATCAACAGTATATAAATATTTTTAAACATAATAATGTTTTAAACCTACATTGATTGTACATTTGCGGTGTCATAATTACCACAATAAGCATTAGTTTGTAACCGCGTTGTTATCAAAAGAACACGACTCGCTTTTGGATTCTAATAACAGACCGTTTCGAGTTACAAGTTATAAGGAACTTTATCGATACATACCTTACCTGTTCTACAAACTGTGAATGTAAATGAAATCTGCAACAAAATAAGGAGAACTTTACTTTGTCTTTGCACGGTTTAAATAATAAGTGTTACTAAAACTAACCTTGGTCGGCGATTTCAATCGCGTTACAAATATTGATTTGTCGACCAATTCTGTTTCTCATTGAATGTAATGTAAACCCCTTTTTTAGTAACTTAATCTTAATTATTTGTACATAAACAAAGCGAACGATGCGCTAAAAAGTTTCATATAAAATTTATCTCAGCGCATTCTTTAACTGTCTTAATAATCTCATTTGTTTTAATACCCATTTCCATCATAATTGATTCAGCTATTTGAGCGTGAAACGGCAACATGCAATGAAAGCCATTCTCTTTCGCACTTTTAATGTTAGCTTGGATATGTTGAGATATCTTTATTTATCTACTTGTAAAAACTTTTTACAGGTCCTTACATTAAAATATTTATTACGTATCTACTTGATGCAAGAGTATTTTATATGATTTATTGATATAACTTATTTTGTAACTTAGAGCATTTGAAAATGTATTCTAATTGCATGCAAAGCATACAAAGTTACGGTTTTTTCATATTGAGATCAGGGAAAACATGCGCAAGTAATGCCCGATGGTTTCATCTATCTCCGATGTATTTTTGATAGTGTTGATTATTAAAAAAAATGTAATATACGTTAATCTTATAATAGGTATAGCTATTGGCCTTTGAAGATTCCATCAAAATCTGTTCAGCAGTTTCGGAGAGTTGTCAAATCAAACAGCAACCAAAAATTCAAGTTGTTTAACAATCCGCTTTCACGTGGCATTTCTTTGTTAATCTTAAATTAACACTAATTCAATTGGCTCTAACATCTGCTTATTTACGTTTAAATTTAATTAAAAAATTACAAGCAGTTTAAAGAAACCTCCTTTGTCAAAAGACCTAAGCGACTTTATATTTATAATTCATTTCAATGTAAAATAAGGAAGTTTTTTTTGAAAATCTGAATAATTTGACTCAATGCAGTTCAGATTTGAAAACATGAGACTGTTTCGATTAGAAGCGCCATAATAATCGCAGGCAAACAAAAAAATATTGTTAAAAGTTAGAAGATATTCCTCTAACTTTTAATATGCTTACTACGACAACATTTTAGATTAACATAAATCTATAATTAAACTTTCAAGTTTCCTTTTGAAACGTCAAGGTAAAAATTTGTACATTTTAGTCTTAAATAAATACCGGGTTAATATACCATGGAAACACAAAAGAAGGAACAATACTAGCACCCTGCCACACTGAAATTCCGTTAATTTAACATTCCAGTCTTAAGTATAACAATAAATAAAAATTAAAAGGATAGCCTTAACTGTTAACATCTCATTACCGCCATTTTTCTCCAATTGTCATCCAATTTTAAGAAAATTAAAATAGGCGCGCGATCTGAACCAGTATACGTATTTAATAGTATCTGTTTTAATATAAGCCCCATTAAATATTTTTTAAGTAAAGTTTCTGGCACAAACTGTTATTCTTTGATAAAAAAGTAATAGAAGAGACCACTGTTTTTTCAAACGTTTGTATATTATCTTACATCAAGAAGTGCGTTTTAGTTAGTTAGTTAAGCTTATGTTTTTGTATAAAATTATCAAACGTCAGGTATATACAGATTCAAATTGTTACGACCTCGATAATTGTTGCAAGTGTTGAGCAATCGCCATCAATATTGTCCGCTTGCTTAGCAAAAAGCGTGATCAGCGTCAGTAAGTCATTGTTCTCATTTTAAAATAAATATTGTATTATTAAAATATCTGAATATTGTTATCCTATTCATTCTAGAAAGTAAAAATATACCCGAAGATTATTTGCTTAAGTAAATTGATGGCAAGCGTGAAACATTTATTTCAATTTAATAAGGTGATATGTACCTTAGGTACTATACCTATATTTAAGTATTTACCAAGGCTGCTCAACCTTTTGAAGAGCCTGGCCAAACGGTTGATTCAGTCTTCAACTACGGGGCGCTTACATTTACTATTTCAGTTACTCATAGGACAACCGCACCAAAAACTCATTTTTTTAGAAAATGAAATTACTTATTTATATTTGGAGCAAAGTGTCCCAGAACAGAATCATAGACTAAATTGAAACAAATTGAACTCTTGTTTAATCAATGCGATTTCTGCAATTGTTTATCTTTTACTAAGTTACTTAAATTGGCGACAAATCTGACGTTGAGAGTAACAACAAGTCATAAAATATGTTTTTCTTTTAATCGGTTTGTACTGTGCGCGGCGTGATTTTTGAATTTTGTGCATATTTTCAAAACATTCGCGGGCCACTTAAAGTTCTTTCGCGGGCCTGGGATTGAGCAGCCTTGATATGTACTGTACTTACAAACTCACAACATGACTGATTAAAATTACTGAATATATTACTATAACTGAATACTACAGCACTTCTTTTTAAACTCTTTTTTTCAAAACGCTACGTAAGTATTCATCTATAGCGAAATCTATAGAGAAATTCTATAAATATTATATATTCAACGTGATGAAATCGCTTATCGAATTTTTTTAGGTTAGTTGGGTTTTTTTGGGTTATAGTTTTGGCGATACTTTTCTCGTTATAAACCACGAGATACCAGATCTGAATAAAGTGGTATGAAGCATAAAATCAAAATATTTTCAAAAGATTACAGTTAACTAGCCGGGACTTGATGCCGTGGTGCCACTGAAAATACAGCAAACAAATAACATTGTATACTCGTATTCTTATACTTTCTAAATGCAAGCTATAAGTTGAAAAAGTCTTATCACTATTGGTTCAACATTTTGCTAGCATAAATATACAATATACAAAGTAACATATCTTTTTAAATATGTATATATAGTTGCAGCCTCATTCTGGCCATTGATGGATACGTTCTGTACATGACAACATTTCAATTACATTTAAAATTAGAATAAGAAAATGTTTTAAAAATACTTTTGTTTACTTTCTAAACTGTTGTAAAAGTTGAATGGCATATGGTATTTACTTCATTTATATTATGTATATGAGAATTAAGAATAATTCATATATTCATCAAATATGAAGGTTGACTCCAGAATAATTCAGTTACACATGAATGTTTTTCATCACTTCCCATATTAATTTGTACTCCTATATACGCATTACTTGTGTATAGTTAAAATGTAATACTTTTAAGGATTAGTGGCGTTAAAAATGTAATTGTATATATCTCAATGCTCTTCGAAAGACTTGTTCATCAAAATTGCAGTATTCAATTCACGGTAGGAGAAACAATAATAAAATATATTTTTATTTTTTATATAATGTTTTATTAGGAAAACAGAAATCCTATAGATAGTTTATAATTATTTAAGTAGGTATAATATCTATTTACATTCATTTTATCTCTGACCAATCTGTTGGTGAGTCATTTATATAACTTATGTATTATACATAAATTCATATTTTAACGAAGCTATGCATAAATTACGACACAACCATACATCTCTTTAACGCGGTGTATATTAGCCATATCTACCAAATCCGTCGGCTAGATCTTTCCACCAATAAAAAAACTATAAAACTGGAAATGATTATCAACTTCAAACTTAACAAAAGCACGAGCAGTCCGACGTCAAGTCAATAGCGCTGCCAAGCGCAAGCGGAAGACGCATTAGAGGCAGCGGCGGCGGTGGCCCGCGGCGCCGCTCCCTGCCGTCACAGCTCCGAGAAGAACTCCGGCGAGGAGTGCGGCGTCGGTGGAGCGTGGCCTGCGTGCTGCGGTACCGCGTGCTCGCAACCCAAGAGAGAGAGCCGTTGCTTCAGAACATCACGTTCGTGAGACATGCGTGCCACCTGTAACTGCAACCGATGCAACTCATCTTGCAGCGAACGGTTTGCCAACTCCAATTCCTGCCGCTGCTGAAGCCTTTTACTGCGACAGTTCTGAGCGTAGCCTCTGTTTTTTAACGTTCGTCGTTTTTGTTTTAATCGGGTGACATCCTCGCGAGGAAATCCATGAAGACGCTTATTGAGCTCGCGGACGCTTAACGTCATCAGTAAATCGTCACTTATTAGATCATCGCCGCACGATGAGGGTTGATAGGATGGTAGAGGTCCAGTCCGCGGAGATAATGCGGAACATGAGCTGGAGGGTCGTAGGGCGACTTGTTGCATATGATGCTCCTGGCCCCTCCACTCCCGACGATCCCACTCTTCAAAATTACCACACGGCACCGTTCTCATATCAAGTGGTTCTCTCATATGCGGCAACCACAACACGTCGTCTACTGGCGCCGCTCGACACGGACTACGTCCGATCGGTGCCGGAGGGGTCTCGGGTGGCGTGCTAGGGTCGACTGCGATAGCTACATGAGGTTGTGGGTAGGGTCCCGCGTCGGGCCATTGGCGGCAGGCGCGCGCGCATGCAGGTAAGGCATCGGCGAGATCATGCCATCCAGTTCTCAAAGGCTCTCGTTTAACTAACTGATGATCTTCGAGGTGATCGAGTTCAAAATTTTGAACGTATTCATCAGCTAACTGGTCTTCGTCCGCATCACGGTGCGGTTGCGGAGTCAGAGTTTGCATGGCACTCGACTGAGAGCAGTCGTCAGGCGCGTGTTCTACCATGAAAGCGTACGAGGCGCGCGCCGGCCGGAAACGAACTGCCGCCGCGACGCAGGGCGGCGCGAATCTCCGCCCAATGTAACCCAATGACGATCTGCGACGCGCGCAGTGCTCGCCACAGCCTTATTAACGCAGATATAAGCCCGCTCGCAATGAGACATCTCAATATAAACACAACATATTTACAACCACATGTAACTGAACCATATTGAACACATACATAGCAGTAGGTGCATACAACGAACTTATACATAAATATACGACACCGACACGACAGTAATTAGTTGAATATTGAATTAATGTTTGTTTCTGTAGGTGTATGTAAATAGAAATAACTTTCCAGTTATTTACAACTTCTGCACTCTGTGTACTTAATAATATAATAATTACACATACACAAACTTAATTATTTATGAATTATGTAGTACTAGCGACGTGGCTCGAAACAAGTTGTTTCTTCTTTCGTAAAATATATGAACTCTTTCGTAAACTACATAAAAGACAATGAAAACTATAACAAAATCCCGCGTGTGGTGGAACTGATTAAGTCGTAAATATTCATGATAGAGTTAACATAACAAAAAATTACTTGTTTTAAAATAGCCATGCAAAAAAAATATAGCAAATTATCGGAGCCTCATACGTTACCTGCCTTACGTTTTGGTACATTTTTAGAGTTATCAAAGGTGATGACGTAGAAAATAATAAGAATTATCCCACGGTTGTATGCGTGTTGTCTTTTTATATACATAATGTAGGCGATGATGAAATAAAAGTAGACCAAGTTTTTTTCTTGTGACATTAGCTATTTGCCAGTGACTCGCTAACATTGGTTGAACTGTTTCTATCATTAACGCGAAGAACCAGTCAGGCATAATTTAATACATAGTATTTCTATGATGTCTCAGATATACTTCATCTATATTTAGAAATTACTATAATTTTGGTTTTTGTAAAACATATTCTTCAATTTTCTTTAAACAGATTATACGAGTATACAGATTTTATGCAATTAACCATTTTTGTTGATTAACGAAGGTCAAACAATGTTGTTTCAGCTATGTGGCCAACAGTAGGCTGGCGTATACTTACTGCGCAGTGATTTCACGGATCAACAATCACGAGGGGTTAACAAGTCAGCGTAATCCCAAATTACATTTAATCACCGGCCTCTACCCGCCACTCTAAACATTTAACCCCTTCCTTATATAATTGAAACGGTACTCCAATTAATATATTATTTGAACATTAATGCATAAATATCTAGATACATTTCGGTCGACTTCATAATATGATATACAATATTTACACATATACAGTGGCTGGCTAACATTGTAATTTCTTATAGTTTTAAAAAGATCCGGACAAAACAGGTCTCTACTACGTTCACTAACAACTATGAGAAAAGAATACAGTGAATTAAATGAATTTTAATAAATGCATATATTAGTATGTATACGAGAAAAAATTTGCAATATGCGGAAATGTCCCCTTATTTTCCAAAAATTTTCTAGTGTAAAATGCATTTATTAAAAAAGGAAGGCGAAGATTCCAAGTCCAAATACGGTAACAAAGTTTGATTGAGTTAAAGCGATAGATAGGGTTGCGATATGCCGCATTCGGTGTAGATCCAACGGGCTGACGTGGCCTCCGCTCCAGTGTTTACTTACCACGGTCAACATTGTTAGCGGCTTCCAAGCACAAATGTTATTACATGATTATCTCTCACCTAATACGTACTCATCCAATGTTTAAACTCGCTTTGTTAATTATCTGCTCGTAATAAAGCCAATTACGATACCATTGTATGTACGTAACCTACACTGTTTAAACGCAAATCTACACAATTAAATGAAGACTATATGATATGATAGA